>SJYA01002080.1:1765325-1861756 GCA_006410615.1 Neotragus moschatus
GTGTTGCAATTCTTGGGGTTGCAAAGAGTTGGCCACGACTGAGCCACTGAACTGACTGATGACCTTTTTCCTATTAGTCTGCCTATTCCTGAGAAATTATAACTTTTGTCCTGTCATCCCAACCAGGCCAATTTTGTATATAGTAAGTGCTGTGTTGACAACAAGAAGCCTGCTCTCCCCAACCCAACTGACTCTGTCCCATGAGATTCAGGGCATAGCTCACCAGGTACCAATAAGCAACCAGGGAAGTAAGGATGAAACAGCCTTGAAATGATCACTTTAGAGGGCATGGATGACTGGGAGTGAGAGCTTGCCTTAGCTCTGTCTCTCATTAGCCATACTAACTTGTACAAGGATCAAGCATCTTGGATCTTCAGCATTATCATCCAAAAATCAGTGATAATACTATTGATGTATGTGCTGCATGCTACGTCACTTCAGCCATGTCTGCCTCTTTGTGACCCTGGACTGTACCNACTGGGAGTGAGAGCTTGCCTTAGCTCTGTCTCTCATTAGCCATACTAACTTGTACAAGGATCAAGCATCTTGGATCTTCAGCATTATCATCCAAAAATCAGTGATAATACTATTGATGTATGTGCTGCATGCTACGTCACTTCAGCCATGTCTGCCTCTTTGTGACCCTGGACTGTACCCTGCCAGGCTCCTCTGTCCATGGGACTCTCCAGGCAAGAATACTAGAGTGGGTTGCCATGCCCTCCTCCCAAGGAGTCTTCCCAACCCAGGGATTGAATTTGTGTCTCTTACATCTCCTGCTTTAGCAGGTGGGTTCTTTACCACTAGCTTCACCTGGGAAGCCCAATACTATTGATACTATATACAAAATTGATAACTAATGAGCACCTAGTGTATAGCTCAGGAAACTCTACTCAGTGCTCTGTGGTGGCCTAAATGGGAAGAAAATCCAAAAATGAAGGGCTAAATGTATACATATAGTTATTTCACTTTGCTATACAGAAAAACTAATACTACATTGTAAAGCAACTATACGCCAATAAAAATTAATTTTTAAAAAGCTAGAAAAAAATAAAATGAAAAAAAGTAGTGATAATAACCCTTGTCCTGTAAATGCTGTGAGGATCAAATAAATGAATACAGGGAAAAGGGCTTTGAACAATTAATCCAGTATCATTGATCTAGAAATAATAAAGGGACTCTCTCTTCATCAATGGGAGCTACAAGATGGATTAAGAGAGATGATGATTATCCTGAAATCTATGAAAATCACTTTTCATGGCCACTGGTACAAAATACAGGGAGACAGGTTCTGGTTCTAGCTAAGAAATGATTTTCCAAGGATGAGACGGTAAGAGGATGAAATGGGATGCTTTGGAGTCTGTGGTTTCCCCATCATCAAGGGCTTTTGTCTATTGCTTCTTGATCATATCAGTTTCCTTGCTTCTCCTGCTTCAATTCTACTTTTTCAGAGATGACTTCTGTAGACTGAAGTCTTCTCCAGTTACTGAGCTCACCAGAGAAGATTAGGCACAAATCGTTAGACCCCAATTTCCCTATCTAGAAAGGCCTGGGATTAAAGCACACATCTACCCTGAAGTCTCCATCATGACTACTAAGTACCACCTGTCAGTAAAGTAGTCAAAAACATGTGTGCTAATATCAGACTCATAATTTTAAATCCTTGATGCATCCCTTACTAGCCTCAAGGCAGTGAACTACTAAATGAAGTTCTCTGAGCCTCAGTTTTCTTATTTTTAAAATGGGCATAATGGTACTACCTACTTTATAAGATTGCTGTGAGATTAAAAAAATAATCCATTTAATGTAGGTGTCCCAGTTTCTAGCATGGAGAAACCTTTTGGTAACATTAGCTTTGGCCATTATAATGAGGACAGTGCTGATGGTGGGTTGATGATGCTCCAAAGCTGAATTTTCTTGAACATGGAATTTTCTTGAGTCCAAGCCTGTTGCCTATATTCAGGGCACAATGGGGAAAAAGGGATGCTATAAATAAAATATAGCTAACTGGAGGAAGGGGGCTCATTTAGGCTGAGTGAGGGAGCAGTGGCATTTAGCTAAGCTCTAAAGCATGAATAGGGGTTATCCAGGTGTAGAGCAGAGGGAGGAGCATAAAGGTAGAGACGAGAGAGAGCATGGGCAGTGATCCGGAGACAGGAAAAATGTTTGGTGAGCTGAAGTAACCGGAACAAAGGTGTGCCTGGGGCATGCCAAGTGGCACTCTGCAAGATCCTTCAGAGCCTTGTCTATCAACCTTGTTCAACCTTTCTACTCAAGGAAGTATCTTAGCGCAAGAATGGCAGGGTCCGTTTTATGTAAGTCACATGCAATCAAATCAGGGGCAGAAGTTAAAACCAGCAACATCTTAACAGAGCCTAGTAGTACTGCTGTTAGTCCTTTGCTAAATCAATGAAGAAGGAAAGAAGGCTGACCAAATCACGGCTGCAAGATGCTGCACTGGCTCACAGAGTTATTAACAACTGACCCACCAGCTGTCACTTACGAGCACTGGCCCTCAGCAGAGGCTAGATCACCACCACTAAGACCTACAAGGTCAGACTCTTGTCTCATGCAGTGTCACCTCCGCAGAGCCTAGAAATTTTATATGTCACATAAGTAGGTGCCCAATAAAATTTTTTGAATTAAATCAGATCTAAGGACGACCTGAGCCACCACCACCAGTGCGTGGTTTCTTCAGTTCTTGGACTTAGAAGCTCACTCTTCTAATACACTGGTCCTCCGATCAGTTCAGGCCAGGATGAAGTGTTCTCAGATCCCAGCATCTCAGACATGTTTGGGGAATCTAGGCCACAGGCTAACACTCTTCTAAATAATTCTGCATTCTCACTGGACACTTGACTGCTTTCTTTGCGGACAAGCATATGGGAGAAGTTTAGTAAGATATTTAGTAAGTATTCTTGGTTTCTCTTAGTTTTCCCACACATTCCAAACTGAGTGAAATAATTCTAGGAAGTTAAATTCAATCGGCATCATAAAACCTATGTGAATATTTTTACAATAATGTGATAAAGGAAGCATTCCAAACTGAAGAATTTGCAGTAAGAAAACAACTATAAGCAAGGTGATCTGTGAAATATATCTTCATCCTGCTTTTTTAAATTTTCTGCATTCTGAAAATTTGTATATGTATTCTTCATCCTAGTTTGTCTTTGATGTGAAATGGTAGCCCTAGTAGATTGTAGTTCATTTAATGTATTTGGGGGTCAAAATAAAAATCAGTTTCAAAAATGTTTTAGTTAACATGTTCTTAATCTTCAGAATCCTAAAATTTGGGATCCATCCAAACCAGAGAACGTGTCAGTAGGATAAATGAAGATTTCAGGGATCCGTGTGAAGCAGGCTTTGAATATAGAGTCTGACACTTGAACAAGTGGAATTTGCACATACGTCTTTATTTTTGAGGAAAATATTTGAAATTTCACCTCCATTATGAGGTAGAATATAATTTTAGTTATTCTATAACTAGTTAAGTGAGAGACAGGATTCACAGTTCTTTCTGGAGTCAGATTACATTTTAAGAGCCAGTACATGCTACTAATAGCACCAAAAGATTTACTGAATTAATAAATTAGTGAATGAATGATCTTAGTGGAAGGATTAAGGGCCTTAATACCATATAAATGGGCTTCCCAGGTAGTGCAGTGGTAATAAAGAATCTGCCTGCCAGTGCAGGAGACCCTCGCTCAGGAAGGAAATGGCAACCCACTCCAGTATTCTTGCCTACAGAATCCCATGGACAGAGGAGGCTGATGGCCTGCAGTCCATGGGATCGCAAAGAGTCAGATACAAATGAGTGACTGAGCACAGACCATACAAATATGAATTTGAATTTTGGCTTTGTCGGTTACCATTGTTAGTATTTTCTTTAAGTGTCTTAGCCAGTTGAGCCTGCTATAACAGAATATCAGACTGAGCAGCTTATACCAAAAAAAAAATTATTTTTCATATTTGGGGGGGCCTAGAGTCTGAGATCAGAATTGTAACCTAGTCAAGTTGCAAACTACCATTTTCTCCTTATAGGCTCAACTGGCAGATAAAGAGGATGAAGAGAGCTCTCTGGGGTCTTTTTTTTTAAAGGGGCACTAATTCCATTCATGGGCTTCCCAGGTGTCTCAGTGGTAAAGAATCCACCTGCCAAGCAGGAGACTTGGGTCCAAACCCTGGGTCGGGAAGATCCCCTGGAGAAGGAAATGGCTGCCCACTCCAGTATTCTTGCCAAAGAAATTCCACAGACAGAGGAGCCTGGTGGGCTAGTCTGTTGGGTCACAAAAAGTCGGACACAAGTTAGTGACTAAGCAGCAGCAGCAGCAGCAGCAGCTGTTTCATAACATAACAATCTCATTCATAAGGGCTTCAGACTCATGACCTAATTACCTTCCGAAGGTCCCACTTCCTCATCAGACTGGAGGTTATATTCCAACATATGAATTTTGGAGGGACACACATATTCAGCCCATAACACTAAGCATTCAGTCTACCGTTCCCTGTAAGGGGCTCAGAGATTCTCACTCATTGTTAATGGGAGCAGAATGAATGTGATGACCTGGTAGAGATTTAAAAGACCATGTGGTTGACTTGTGACCTCTCCCAAGTTCTTTTCAGAGTCCCCCCTTTTAGCCAAATCTGACCATGCAGACACATGAAACAAGCCAAGGCTGATCCACAAAAAATAAATGTGTGTTGTTACAAGCCTCTGAAATAGCTCTGGTTGTTCATTTCTGCCTCACGAACTTGAAAAATCTGTTGCAATATTTGTTTGATCTTGGCCACGAAACCACTTCAAGCCTCTTTCCTCATCTGTAAAATGGGGATAATATATACCTCCTTTATAAAGGAACTATGGGGATTTTATGAGAAAATGCTGTGCCAAACATAATACATAGAATAAAAAATGTCTGAAGTATCTTCATTTATTTGAAATCTCATTTTCTCACAGAGCTACTTTATTTTTTTTCCCATTCAAGCATCTCCATTTATCAAACACCTATTATGAACAGCATTCTTTGGTAAGCATTGTGCCGACGAGGTAATGTTTTCTTATTCATGCTTTCTAGCTGAAAAGGAAAAAAAAAAAAAAAAAAACACGGATAAACAATGTGCATATGTCACGTAAAGAGGTTTCTAGATGAAAGCAAATCCCTGTCTTAAAGAGAACTCTGATTCCCACTAGTGTTTTAATTAATAGATTTAAATATTTTATGAAAGTTCACATAATCAAACCCAATTAATAGGCCCAAGAAACCAATCTAGATATCCAGACTACAAAACAGGATTGTTTTAACCTGTATCAGTGCTGAAATGTAGAGAAAAGTTACTCGGTAACATGGAAGTAGAAAATCGGCAATCAAAGGAAAGCTCATTAAAAATAGTGTTAAAAATATATCCTGGCACCAGAGAGAGGAGTAGTATTTCTTGAAGGGTGGTTCTCTGAACACCTGTGTCAGAATCACCTGGGAGGCTAATTAAAAGGCAGAGTCCTCATCTCTGCCCAGACTTATCTGATTGGAATATCTGATTGGACACATTAAAGAAGCCAATTTGTAAGTCTCTGTAGGTTTGCTTCAGGACCTTACATTTTTTTAATGCCACTGTCTTATTACTTCATTTCTGATATGTTTTTACTACAGTATGTATAGTATACACTGAGTGAAATGTACAGATCCTAAATGTTAAGTCTGGTGTACAGTTTATTCATTTGACTCAAACTGATTGCATATGGCCCTCACCGCCAAAAACAAGACATGGAATATTTTCATCACCTGAGAAAGTTTCCCATGTCTTTTCCTAGTTCCCAACCTCTGCCCAGAGATAACCTCTTTCTAACTTCTGTCACCATGCTGCTGCTGCTAAGCCACTTCAGTTGTGTCCGACTCTGTGCGACCCCCAGACAGCAGCCCACCAGGCTCCCCTGTCCCTGGGATTCTCCAGGCAAGAACACTGGAGTGGGTTGCCATTTCCTTCTCCAGTGCATGAAAGTGAAACGTGAAAGTGAAGTCGCTCAGTCATCTGACTCTTAGTGACCCCATGGACTGCAGCCTACCAGGCTCCTCCATCCATGGGATTTTCCAGGCAAGAGTGCTGGAATGGGGTGCCATTGCCTTCTCTGTCTGTCACCATAGGTTTTATTTAAATCTATATAAATGTAATTACACAATGTATGTAAGTGTGTGGTTTGCTTTAGACATATTTTTGAGAGTCAGTCATTTTGCTATAGGTATCTATCATTTGTTCCTTTGAGTAGCATTAGAGAATACTGAGTATGTGAAAATTTTTATCAATTGTCCTACTCACAGACATAAATATTGTCTCAAGTTTGGGGCTGTTATGAATAAGGATTTTATAAATATTCTTATTTTTGAGGGCATATATTTTTTATTTCTCTTGTATAAATACATAGTAAATATGGTGGTTCATAGAGTAAACATATATTTAAATTTATATGATACTGCCAAAGAGTTCTCGTACTGCTACCAGCAATGTGTGCGAGTTCCAGTTTGTCCACATCCTTGACAGTATTTGGTATGTTTAGTCGTTTTCACTTTTGCCATACTAGTGACATGGCATGACATGACAATTCTTATTTTCACTTCAGTGGAGCATTTCAGTGTGCTAAGTCACTTCAGTCATGTTAGACTCTTTGCGACATTATAGACTGTAGCCTGCCAGGCTCCACTGTCCGTGGGATTTTCCCCACAAGAGTACAGGAGTGGGTTGCCATGCCCTTCTCCAGGGGATCTTCCTGACCCAGGGATTGAATCCCTGTCTTCTGCATCGGCAGGCAGACTCTCTATCACTAGTGCGACCATGAGTGAGTGCTCAGTCACTGCAGTTGTGTCCAACTCTTGGCACCACCATGGAGACTAACAAAGTTAATTAACCTGATGGCTAATAATGTACCCCTGGCTATTTGCAGATCATATTTGGTAAAATGTCAGTTCAAGTCATTTGACCCATTTTCCCCGTGCTTATCACGTTTGGAGAAGCACAGCTCTGGAGGTAAGTGCCATGACCTCACAATTGAAAGCCTTGGTTCTCGACTGACTCTGCCATGAATCAGGTACGTGAATTGTAGGTCAAGCTGGCTTGTTTGTTTCCTCATCTACAGAATGTGGGATCTACCTCTGTCGTTCCTTTACTTATTTCCTTTTTGTGTTTGTGGAACGAGCACCAAAGAGAGAAATAAGGGAACAACCAACCATTCCTTAAAGAAGAGACAGTCTTCATGGAGATCTGAAAAAAATGCACATATCAGACCTGCAGCTTTTTGCATTAGTTTCTACATTAACACATAAAGGTTCAATGACTAAAGGCTATTTTTTAGTAACTGCAGAAGCAAATGTAGGGAGAATATTGTTGATTTAAAGGTTTCCTTACCTTTACCCTTACTCTCACTTCACTCCACATAGTTAATACTCCCCAGCTTCCATAAGTGGGAAAGATCTGAAGGGAGCCACTGAGCGTGCAGAGGTTGAGGGATCCCTGATATTGTGAAATTTTTTGGCCATCTCCGTGAAAGCCGATGACAGGCCAAGATGGGTTTATGGAAGCACAGCTTTGAGGATGATCAGACGAGGCTGTAGTATGGCAAGAAAAAAACCAAAAGAAGGCAAAGAGTTCTGTGTGCGTGTGTGTGCGCGTGCAGGCAAGCAGTCTCTGAAAAGACTTTCCACACCTTGGCATGGCCCAGAATCAGTTCTTTTGCTATGTACATCCAAGGCCTAAAGAGGACTTGTAGCCAACACAGCAACAATGGGAGACTCATTGAATATCAAACAAGATCGGCCATTGTAAGAGACTGTGAGGTCTCTTATTCTAAAATTCATCTTGACAGAAATGGGAGGCAAGGATCTTAATCAGTTTAGTTTTCCCATCTATAACTATACATGGCATTGAAACAATATAGAAGTTAAGTTAATGTATGCAAAATAAAGGTATGTTTATTTATTATGGTTTTGTGGACTAAAACCAGTGCTCTCCATATGAGGGAAGAATTTTTGTGTTCTAATGCAACATATCTAACTCTGGCAAGTAGCCATGGAACCAGCACAACCCACAGAAGTATGTCTGAGTCAGACCAGCCAGAAACCTATTCTCTTAGCAGTACTTATTCATGTTATCACCGTTTTTTTTTTTTAAACTAAGAACGATTGGATACTAATGTGAGAATCTATTGCAGACACTTTTTTTCCCCATAAAACTATGTACTGAAGACTTATTTAGTCATAGCACTCATTCTCAACGAATCCTTTTGCAGTCTTTGGAAACTTCTAAGTTAAAGAATACGCCCAGGTATATACATTGATTACTATGGATCATAGTAGCAGACATAAGACACAGTGTACCATGTCTGTGCTGGTGGCAGGCGCCATGGTGTTCTTTCCCAGTGAACCTAGAGGTGGTGAGAATCCTTCACAATTCAGACCTATAGGCACCCACAGCTGATCAGTCTGAATCATCATAAAAACAGGAACTGCCCTGTGGCTCCTTTCATCGATCCTTGGCCTAGGTACCTGGAATCTGACTCCTCTCTCGAGGACTATCAGGCCTGGAATAGCTAAAACGTGGTCAGACCCCACAGCCATGTTTACGTCTTGCTCATGCCGCCACTTCTTTCATCACGTGTCGGGTTCCTCGTGCTCTTTCCCCTGTCCAGCTTTGCCTCTCTAGCATCTGCAAATTGCACTCCTTTCACCCCATCATGTGTTTTCAATCAAAGTATATCAGACGCTCTTATCATACTCTCTATCAACTCTTCGGCTTTGTAGACGCTGTGTTCTCTTGTATCATTTTATGGCACTGTTCTCACCATCACCGCTGCCACCACTGAAGAGGACCTTCTGATGAGGAGATGAACCTGATGATCAAGCGAGTGAAGTATCATGAGTTTTGGGCAGCTAGTTTCTGTTGTCCTTCAGCCTCATAGTCACTGTCCGTATCCCTCCTTTTGACTCTTGGGACTAGCAGTTCATAAGCCACATCTGCCAGACACCCTTGCCAACAGGCTCCTTGTCTGTTTAGGCCACTGGAGGCATACATGGGAGTCTGGAAGGAGTGAAGAAAAAGTACTTTTCCCTCCATCTTTTGGTGGCCTCTCCAGCAATGGCAGCAGTTGCTAGCTGGTGTGTGTGCAGTCCTGGGCTCCCATTCAGGCAGCTTGCTTCCAACACCATCAGTGTTGGTGGTGGGAAATGGTGGGCACCAAGTAAAACTGTTTATGTTCTTGTTTGTTTCTGCAGCCTTAGGGGGGTAGTTTTATATTAGTCTCCTAGTTACTAACCTGTGACTGTCTCATTTTTATCCTTCTAGTCCTTCTAACACCTTTGTCAGCAGTCATCTGTTTCCGGTTCCTTATTTCATAATACCCAGAAAGGACTGGGAGAAGGCAATGGCACCCCACTCCAGAACTCTTGCCTGGAAAATCCTATGGATGGAAGAGCCTGCTGGGCTGCAGTCCATGGGGGTACTAAGAGTCGGATATGACTGAGCGACTTCACTTTCACTTTTCACTTTCCTGCATTGGAGAAGGAAATGGCAAGCCACTCCAATGTTCTTGCCTGGAGAATCCCAGGGACCCTGCTGGGCTGCTGTCTCTGGGGTCGCACAGAGTTGGACACGACTGAAGTGACTTAGCAGCAGCAGCAGCAGCAGAAAGGACTGCTTCCTAATGCAGAACATGAAGAGCAAACAGGAAGATTATTACTTATGAGTTGTCTTCAAAGGACTCTAAGAGGCTGAAGTAACAGTTATGAATCATATCCTAGAAGCAAACGCTATCAGGTTGTATCTCTTGGGCTTTACCACCATTTAAACGCTAAGCATTCGAACATTCTCTAGAACAGGAGTCAGCAAACAGTTATACGGAAGGAGTCAGTCAACATGGTGGGGTTGATGGCTTGTGAAGCCTGTACTGTAAGTACTCAGCTCTGCCACTGCAGCAGGAAAGCAGCCATAGTCTATACGCAGATAGGTGGGCATGGTCATGTTCCAATAAAACTTTAGTTACAAAACTAGGCAGCAAACCAGATTTGGCCCGTGAGTGGTAATCTGATTCCTGCTCTGGAGTGTCTAGAAAGAGAGGGTAAAACAGATAAAAGGACATAATCCAGGCATTCATTTCAGTCATCCATTGTTACTCATTTATTCACTTTTCAAATCAACTATCAGTTATTTATTGATATTGCTCTAGGTAACTGGGCTTCCCAGGCAACTCAGATGGTAAAGAATCTGCCTGCCATGCAGGAGACTCGGGTTCAATCCCTGGATTGGGAAGATCCCTTGGAGGAGGGAATGGCAACCCACTTCAGGATTCTTGCCTGGAGAATCCCACAGACAGAGGAGACTGATGAGCTACCGTTCATGGGGTCGCAGAGTCAGACACAACTGACTTAACACTTTCACTTTTGTGTAGCTGGACTACAGTGGAGATTAAAATGTACACATTTTGAAGAAGGAATATTTAACTTGATTAAATAACAAGAAAATAAAATTTTAATAATTCTGGAAATGAATGTCCCTTCCTCCCTAATTCCACGCCTTCCCCTGTTAGCTTTTCCCCAATCATAACTCTCTGCCACCTGTCCTTGTATAATCCTGCCATGTCTCTAACTCTGACTTAAGAAGTCCTTCTTTCATGCAATGAAAGGACATTACACAGATGAGCACTAGCTTTCCAATCCAAATGCAAGGCTTTAATCAGCCCTGGGAAACACTTAACACACACAGAGCCTCTAAAATGCATTATCCTCTGGGAAAAAAATCCACTCCCCCACACACAAAACAATTCCCTTGTTTTTATCATGAAAGAAACAAAGGATACCAACAAAATGCTTTCATGTATCCCCTAAATAATGCCTATAATTAAATGCACCATGTACGTGATTGGGAAAAATTTCATTTGCTTTCCAGCTTCCCCTAAATAACGCCATAAGATCAAAGCAACAGATCATTTTAAGTTTCTTAGATTTTTTTTTTTTTCAAGCACTAACATTAACAAGAACAAAAATATCTTCCTCTATTCTGGAAAAGAACAATGGTAACTAAAGTTTCTCAAATTCATCTCAAATCTAATTATCAATTCAAAATCCTATTTGGAACTTGTTTGCTTCCTGTCACAAAATGGAATTACATCCAGAATTCAAGTTATCTTTGAAAATATTTTAACTTTTAATTAGAAACAAATTCAAACCTTAAAAATATTGTTCATGTAAGATTACTTCAAAGAATTGATATATCTTCATTTGCCCAGATATCCTGTAGATGTTTTACCAGTTGTCCCAACAATATTCTTTATGATCAAAGGGTCCAATCTAGTATTATATATTGTTCTGAGTTGTTGCGTTTCTCTGATTTCCTTCAACCTGCGTTAGTTGCTGAGTCTTTTCTTGTTTTTTCTGACTGTCACATTCTTGAAGATCACTGATCAACTATTTAGTAGAATTTCTTTTGGGGTTTCTCCAGTGTTTCGCCATGATTAGACCCAAGTTATACAATTTTGGCTAGAATATCAACAGAAGTGACGCTGTGTTCTCATTGCCTCTCGTTCAAATGGCACAAGATGCCAACTTTTTCATTACTGGTGGCATTAATATTGGTCACCTGGTATCATCTAGTTTACTCCATAGTTATTTTTGCAATTAATGGGTATCTCGTGAAGTGATTCTTTGAGTCTGCAAAGTCCTATTTTACATCTCATTTCCATACTTCAGTTTTACCATCCACTGATATTTCTCACCCAAATTATTTCTATGATGATCATCAAATAACTTTAAACTCCATCACTCCATCCATATGTATTACTGTAACAAAGAGCCCTCATCTTGCCCCACTTATGTATTCATTTATATCATTGAAGACACATGGATTCCTAGTTTACTGAATGAGCTATGAACCTTTCCTATCATCATTGATAAGCACATGCAAATAGTCTGAGATTTGGCTGCCCCATCAAGAAGCTTAGGTAACCGAGTCAAGTCACACAGGTGGTAAATTCTGGGAGCAAGAGTAAGACATAGGTTTCTCACTACATGGATTTTGAAAATATAGTTACGCTTTTTAGAATAATGGAATAAACATTTCATGACTATGAATATTCAGAATTAAACATTTTGCATTATCTTCCTTTCAGTTTATAGCATAGCTAGGGTTTTGTTAGGTGAGCAAAAGTTATTGTTTCAAATCACGCACTATTAGTCGTGAGCTGAATGTTCGTGTCCCCACCTTCAAAATTCATAGATGGAGGCCCTAACCCTCCATGTGATTGTATTTGGAGGTGGAGCCATTGGGAAGTATTTAGGTTTTAATGAAGTAAAAAGGCCAGGGCCCTCATGTTGGGATTAGTTTCCTCATCATAAGAGGAAGAGGGACCAGAGCTGTATCTCCTCGTGTAAGGATACAATGAGAAGGAGGCCATCTGTTAGCCAGCATGATGTCCTCACCACAAACCACATCTTCTGGCACCTTGATCTTGGCATTCCAGCCTCCAGAACTGTGAAAAATATATGACTATTGACCACTCACCTGAGGTATTGTGTTATAGCAGCCCAAGCTGGCTAAGACACTATTTTAACAAATCTAATAGTAATATAATAAAATTAGATTTTAAATAATTTTGGCATTTGCAACAACATGGATGGACTTGGAAGGCATTATATTAAGGCAAATAAGTAAAAAGAAAGACATTGTATGATACCACTTATGACTTTCCTATAGCTCAGATGGTAAAGAATCTACCTGCAGTGCAGGAGACCGGGGTTTGATCCCTGAGTCAGAAAGATCCCCTGGAAAAGGAAATGGCAAGCCACTCCAGTATTCATACCTGGAGAATCCCAAGGACAGAGGAGCCTGGCAGGCTACAGTCCATGGGGTCACAAAAAGTCACACATGACTAAATGTCTTACACACACACACACACACACACACATACACACACATCACTTATATGTGGAATCTAAAAAAAAACTAGTGAATATAACCACAACAAAAATAAATAAATAAATGAAACAGACTTATAGAGAACAAACTAATGGTTACCAGTGCAGGGAAAGGACAGTTCAGAGGTGGGGAATTAAGAACGAATTATTAGATATAAAATAAGTTACATAGGATATATGGTACAACACAGGGCACATAGCTAATATTTTATAGTAACTATAAATGAAGTATAATCTATAAAAATTTTGAATCACTATCTTGTACATCTGTAACTTATATAATAAAAATATAATTAATTAAAGATAATGAAAAATACTCTCAGTTCTATGAAAGCCATTAAGAAATGTCCTGTGCATTCTAAAGTAATGTCTCTTACTGTCACTGTTAGAAATTTACAGAGTGTTTTATGGCATATAGTCTTACTTTAGAAGGATAGAATTTGATAGCATTCGTGTATTTTCCATACAGCTCAGGAATTCCTGGTTTTAATTAAGAAACCTCCCTCTCCAATCTTATGCCCGCAGGAATAAGGAAGGAGGACTCAAAGAATAATGACTAAAAATAGGGTAAAGATGATCTGTTGGTAGCTTCCTCAATGTTATATTTTTTCTGCTACCATTTACAAATGAAACCCAACTGCACTTACTAAAAGTTGAATTGCTATTTTGAGCATTTGGATCAGAGTGAGCCATCCAACAGGGAACGAGGAGACATGGGACTTCATGTCAGGAGATTACAAGAGGACTCTGTGTGTTTGCTCTTGGCTCTGGTTTCTAGCTCTCTAGGCTGGCAGGGTCTTCATGTCCCACATATCTGAATGCTCAGCTCCTGCTGCTGGTCAAAAGTCTCAGATTTCTTCTTCAGTGACAGCAAGGGCAATTGAGGACTCCTGTCCGTGGCTACCGCTCCGATGTCTTACTAAAAGGCAGACGTGGGAAAAGCATGGTCTGGAATCATACAAGCTTGAGTTCAAACCCCAGCCCTGCCACTTCTTATCCTGATGTCTTTTTCCATCAATCTGAGCCTTACTTCTCTCACTACCATTTGAAATGTAGGAAATAAGTTATATATATTGTATATTCAAAGTAGGAGGTAGTTATGAATATGTTACATGCTGAGTGTGAAATGATTGATACAGAAGTAACACTCTACAACTGAGATGGAGTTTCCTCCAGGCTTCAGAGTGTGTGAAATCTTTTGAGAAGGCAAGCTATGCATTATAGATCACTGGATAGCTAGGATTAAAATTATTATAAATAGCAAAAGGATTTAATAGCCCAGAGGAAAAAGGACTGGATGATGGGAGGTTCCCCAAGGGTGAGAGAGGCTTCCATGGGTCTTTGTGGTTGGGCAGGACCGGGGTGAAGGAAGCAGTGGGGCATTCTAGGTGTTTCCAGATTAGTTTGGATAGCAAAGTCATTTGAATGTCTACTAAGTGGCAAGATTTATGTTGACACTTTAACTATGATGTTCAACAAGAAAAAGTTCTATTTGTTTCCTAGGCTGCCAGAACAACCTACCAGAGCCCAGATGGCTTAAACAGAAATGTATTCTCTCTCATCTGTAAGCTGGAAGTCTGAGGTCAAGGTGCTGGCAGGGCCTCCCTCACTGAAGGCTCTAGAGGAGAACCTTCCTGGCCTCTTCCTGCTTCTGGCAATCGCTGGCAACCTGTGATGTCCCTCTGCTTGCAACTGTGTCTCTCCAATCTCACTTGATCGTCTTCCCCCCGTGTTTCTTTGTTGCTTCTTGTCTTATAAGGACACCTGTCATATTCGACTAAGGACCTGCCCTATTCTAGTATTAGCTCATCTTAACTTGCCGCATTATTATATTTGCAAAATCCCTATTTCCAAGTGACTTCGCCTCTATAGGTATCAGGGTTGGGGCTTCAACATATCTTTGCAGAGTTTTGAGAGATATTTAAAAATAGTCAAGCCGCAGTTAGGTCTCTCACCATTAGGAGTTCCTAGTAAGAGACAGAGACAGGAAACAAAAAGGCAATTGTAATATCCTTTGAAATATGCTATGTTAAGTACTTGTCCGTGGGGGCGTACAGTGATAAATTAGATGATTAGTATTTAATTAGACAGCAGGTGCAGGGGACTGTCAGGGAGACTTTCTATGATAACGTGTCAGCTGAATTATGAAGATGATCTGCTGTCAGCCGAATGAAGACATGGAGAAAGTCAATCCAAATGAAAGGAACAACACAAATGAAGTCCAGGTGGAATGAAATACTTTTGGGGTGGAGAAAACGGTAAGCAAAACTTCAATATTGATAGACAAGTGAGAGTCAGAGAAAGCAGAAGAGATAAACCTGGGGATCTAGGTTGAGCCAGTATATAGGGAGCTATGTCTTATCACTTTAGGAAGCTTAGACTTTCATTCAGCTTTCCATCGGTTACTAGAATACTGCCTGTCACAGTGTGGTCAGGTCATTGGTTGAGGTAAATGGCATATAATTGCCTTAATTATGATCATTACAGTGGGCCAGCCCATAAGTTCACAGTACTACTGTGCATGAAAAATATGAGTGAAAATTAAAATATGACCAGACTGCAAGTACATTGGAGTAATGGTTTTTAAATTGAACTGCCAACTCATGCAAGCATATCAAGGTTGTTTGGAAGTTCAAAGATGGAGTTTCTGATTCATGGACACTCAGTGACATAGAAGAAGACTGGGAACAAAAAAAGGATTCATAGCAACATAAATCTTGCTAATCATAATTGCAAACATTTAAGTTATAAGCGTAATAGGCTAGCACTTTTTGTTAGCAGCAAATATACTGTTTAAAATAAGGCAGACTTGAGAGTCTTGGCTCTCAAGGATTTTAATAAATAGATTCCAAAATGTGTTTGGGGAACTATATATAAGAATGCACAGCCTTTAACACACAACACAATTTCTTCCTCTAGCCCAGTACCCCTCCTTCAGGAGGACAAGGAGACATTCCAGAGATAGTCCTTAATATTATTTCATACAGTTCCTTCCTCTAAATAAAACTCATTGTTGCTTTGCTATCCACAGCTGTCCTCCTGAGATGTGTCCATTGCAAACAGGGAGACCCTCAGAACTATGGTTCCTATAAGCAATTACTGAAGAACAAAGCTATTTGAGGGGCATTCCTTTCCGCAGATGTTGGTGTTGGGAAAGAGCACCTCTGCTTTTTTATAGCAGGATCCTCATGCCCCTGTGCAGGCTAGCACAGGGGCTACTGACAGGACTAGAGCAAGGGAAGGAATCATGGGCACTTGAAGTGCTGAAGTCCGTGTCCCCAGACACTACTTAGAAAGGGCCTTATTTTTGGCCTCGTGCCCTTCTCCAGTTTCATTTCCACTGAAGAGTGGTTTGAACTCTGTGACCTTTTCCATCAACACTCATGGCTAAAATTAAATTGCAGAGTCCAGGTGAAGAAGGAGCTCAAGCCCTTTCTAAAGGCCATCATGATGAACATCGCTTACCAGAAAGGGGAGGAGAAATTCCCTAACCCAGGATGTGCATCTGGAAGGGAAACAAAAGTTTACACAAACTCCAGTGGATGATGAGGGATTTAAAGATGAATACACTCTGTTCTCAAGGAGCTTAAACTCTAGTGGGAAACCTGAGACGTACAGGGTGAATTCCATTATAGAGCATTTTAGTACAAGCGATTTAATGAAGTGATTAAAGATAGTGATAATCATAATAGATATCGTCTATAGAACTCAGTTTTCATGTTGCAACTCCTTTCATATACGTAATCTCAGTTGATTATCACAGCATCTCTTTTTTATAAGATGGTTCATCCTATTCCCACTTAAAAGTTGGAGAAACTGAGGGCAAGGTAGACAAAGTGTACTGAACAAAATAGAAGTGTCTGGAAGCAATGTAAATCTCCTCTCCATTTCTAAATACTATGCTGTGATCCCAAATAAAATGCTAATCCAGGATGGAGCAGGAAGAGCTGGATTCTGACTGGTACTAAGCAGCGGTACTTTGGTTACAAGTAGATTCTATAGCCTGGATTACAAAATCTATAACATTGTGATTTGTCTTTATGCATTTGTTTTCAGTGTGGGCAGAATATTAAGAAACACAAGATATGTTTTCCAAATGGTTAGAAAGTTAGCTCTCGTGTTTATTCGTAGTTCTTTCTAGTCATCTCTTTCTCAAATGCTTTTCCATTTCCTCCACTCATTGCTTATACAATTCAAGAAAAGTTTGATATAAGTCACTGGGAATCTCCTTTTATCCAATCAGGAGCCAGGTCCAAAGGAAAGCAAACCCTTGCTTTGGAAAGCTCCCAGAATATGAAACTCCAAGGTGAAGGTGGAAGTAGTCTTCTTTTTAAGATATTCCTACACATAACTCCGGGAGTTGGTGATGGACAGGGAGTCCTGGCGTGCTGTGATTCATGGGGTCACAAAGAGTCAGACACGACTGAGTGACTGAACTGAACTGAACACATAATCAAGTGCTATGACTAACTTCCTGGAAATACTTACAAACTCTCTTTTAAGAGATAAGGCCAGAGACATTTTGTGTCANCTGGCGTGCTGTGATTCATGGGGTCACAAAGAGTCAGACACGACTGAGTGACTGAACTGAACTGAACACATAATCAAGTGCTATGACTAACTTCCTGGAAATACTTACAAACTCTCTTTTAAGAGATAAGGCCAGAGACATTTTGTGTCACTGTTTATTAGCCCTGAATGAAAATGCCCTTTCGCTCAGCCCCAGGTGAAGAATAAGTCCATAATGTACGAGATATCCCATCATTTCTTCAGTATGAAGATATTTCATTCACCAGTTAAATCTACCTCTCCTTGATGAGTATGTGTTACATAACAAGGGATCGTTAATTATATTTGTTGAAAAAAACAAATGTCAAGGAATAAGTACTTTTATATTATTTGACTGTCTTGGGTATGTTCAGTTCAGTTCAGTCACTCAGTCGTGTCCAACTGTCTGTGATCCCGTGGACTGCAGCACGCCAGGTCTCCCTGTCTATCACCAACTCCCAGAGTTAACTCACACTCATGTCCATCAAGTCGGTGATGCCATCCAACCATCTCATCCTCTGTCATCCCCTTCTCCTCCCACCTTCAATCTTTCTCAGCATCAGGGTCTTTTCAAATGAGTCAGCTCTTCGCATCAGGTGGCCAAAGTACTGGAGTTTCAGCTTCAGCATCAGTCCTTCCAATGAATATTCAGGACTTTTTTCCTTTAGGATGGGCTGGTTGGATCTCCTTGCAGTCCAAGGGACTCTCAAGAGTCTTCTCCAACACCACAGTTCAAAAGCATCAATTCTTTGGCACTCAGCTTTCTTAATAATCCAGCTCTCACATCCATACATGTCATGCATGGGTATGTTAAACTGGATATGCCATTTTGGGTGCTTCTAATATCTCATTTGCATTAGGAAAATGAGTGTAGCATATGGAAGAGGGCTGACTAGTATTTAAAGGCACAAGTTCAATTCTGGTTCAACCAATCATTTGTCTGAGCCTCAGATTTCCCCTATATGTTTTCTTCCCAATGATGCAGAAAGATTGGGTAAGAGATTTCTAAGATTCCTTCTAGCTCCAAACACCTACCATGTATTTCAAGGTTTGCAATAGAAGACTGACAGTTTGATCTGTTCTGATAGCAATTTCCAAGTGTTTGCTCTTTGAAAAAATGGCTATTCAACCCCAATAAACATACTTTGTTAGTCTGGCCCCATAGTGATCCTTGCTAACTCAATCACACCTATTGGTAATCACCATTTCTACTTATCTTAAGAAAGTACACTGGTGTTGGCCTCCTGCTCGAAACATGGCTCAGTAGTGTTGTATCCTTCTTCTTGTCCTAACACAGTGTCATTATTGAATTTATTTGTCTACTCAAAGAAGGACAGTCCTGGAAATGACTTGTCTGGGAAGAAGTAAGAGCAGCCCAAGAATTAAGTGACCATGAGCTATGTGATCTCAAGCATGTTTATTCTACAAGCTGGCTTAGCTTAAAACAAAGTGAGCTTTCGTCTCTGTGATGCATGGTTGACTTCTTTTCGTTCTATACTTGAGAACTCTCACCTGATCCTTAAGAGGTAGGGAGACAGGTAAAGCTATAAACTTGCCAGATCAAAGGCCATTGTCAAATAAACAGAATTGTCATTAAATGTTAAGGAATACGTGCTTTTTTGCTGCCTAGAAATACGAGCTATGAAGCACAGAGGAAGTGGAAATACCAGGTGTGATGCTTCTACTTCCTGATTCCATTAGAAAAATCATTGTGAGATAGGTGGGAGAGAGCTGAATTGGTATTGGAAGCAATGAGTTCAAGTCTGGCCTCTCAGCTGATGTCAACAAAACATCTTAAATTATGGTGGGGAGGTCTCAATTTCAGTACCAATGTGAAAGTGGAATAAGAAGGAAAGTATTTTGTGGAATACTCCTATGTGGCAGGCGTTTCATCATAATCTAATCCCCTTTGCAAACAATCATGAAGGTATTATTGACTCCACACATATTCATAAGGAAACTAGCACTGGGAGAGATTTAATAACTTCTCCAAGTTACTACTAGTAGAATAGAGATGACTTCTGGTCTTTCTGACCAATGGTTCTTTCTATAGCACTACACTACCTTTTTAATTTAAGAAGAAAATTTTCTTTTAAAAAGTAATAATATTCCAGTCTCAGAATAAAGGGAAAACCAGAAATTAAAATGATAACATTACACCTATTATCCATAGATATTTTGGTCAAGAAGGAAGTTTTCAGGGGAAGGTAAAGAAGGAGTTATGTGGTACTGGTGGTTTAGTGGCTAAGTTGTGTCTAACTCTTGTGACCCCCATGGACTATATGTAACCCGCCAGTCTCCTCTGTCCTTGGGATGTCCCAGGCAAGAATACTGTAGTGGGTTGCCGTTTCTTTCTTCACTGGATCTTCCTGACCCAGGAATCAAACCTGCGTCTTCTGCATTGTAGGTGGCCTCCTGCATTGCGGGCGGATTCTCCACCACTGAGCCACCAAATACAAAGGAGTTAAATGAATGTGAAAACTTTTTACAGTTAAACCTGAAGATGTATTTAAAGTACAATGTTTTCCTCCTTATAAAGAAAAAGTTGTTTATTATTTTTAAAAAACCTTAGGGGAAAATAAGCAAAATAATAATAATAATAATAAGGTACTCCCCAAATCACTGCAGATGGTGACTGCAGCCATGAAATTAAAAGATGCTTACTCCTTGGAAGAAAAGTTATGACCAACCTAGATAGCATATTCAAAAGCAGAGACATCACTTTGCCAACAAAGGTCCATCTAGTCAAGGCTATGGTTTTTCCAGTAGTCATGTACAGATATGAGAGTTGGACTGTGAAGAAAGCTAAGCACTGAAGAATTGATGCTTTTGAACTGTGGGGTTGGAGAAGACTCTTGAGAGTCCTTTGGACTGCAAGGAGATCCAACCAGTCCATCCTAAAGGAGATCAGTCCTGGGTGTTCATTGGAAGGACTGATGGTGATGCTGAAACTCAAGTACTTGGCCACCTCATGCGAAGAGCTGATTCATTGGAAAAGACTCTGATGCTGGGAGGGATTGGGGGCAGGAGGAGAAGGGGACAACAGAGGATGATGGCTGGATGGCATCACTGACTCGGTGGACATGAATCTGAGTAAACTCCAGGAGTTGGTGATGGACAGGGAGGCCTGGCATGCTGTGATTCATGGGGTCGCAAAGAGCTGAGCAACATGACTGAGCAGCTGAACTGACTGACTGACTGAAATCTGATTCCCTTCTAATCTGTAAGCTCTTGAGAAAGACTCTTCTTCATTGCATCTTTTTGGTTGTAAGCAATTAAAAATTGATGCAAATTACCTTAATAAGCACATATTTACCTAAAAATTCTAAACACACATAGCTCAGGTATACCTGGCTATAAGCGGTTAGCTCAGGTATAGCTGGTTATAAATGTTTTGTAGTGTCATCAAAATCAGATTCCCAATTTTTTTCTCTTCAGTTCTCACCTTCCCTTCCCCCTACATCTTATATATTTTTCAGATATCTTTGCTTATAGATATAAAATGAATTCCAGTAACTTCTAGGCTCACATCCAGGATTCTCAAAAAAAAACCTTCACTGCTTATCATTGGTTTTAATTGGGTTGTACTTTCAATCTATGATACTAGAAGGAACTATATACTAATTGGCTTAAACTTAAGTTCCATGGTGCAATTTTCAGCAAAATGTGGATTCCATCCAGAACAACTGGAGTGGGCTTGCAGTGATCTCCTGGGGAAAATTAGAATATTTTTTCTGAATACTAGAAGGGTAAATGTGTGTTGAGGAGCATGTGCACACTCACGGATGCTCACACACACAAGCACACACACACATACAGAATGTTACTTTGGTTAAATTCTACTGTCAGTCATGATCAAAAATGATAATCGATATCTGTTTAATGTGTATCTGTTTACTGATGCATGTGAACAGAGAATAGAGAACACAGTAGAGACTGATATGCCATTTTTTCCCCTCAGAAAGAAGATGCTACATCAGCCAGTTTATGTTCTGTTATCCTTTGTATTCATGGTTTGGCACTAAAGGAGCGGTTCCAGATCTACTAATTAAATACACCACTTTGCCTCATGTTAAGAATACTTGAAGACTGTTTTCTTTTTTTCAAATGCAACTTATTATACTGTTTGATTCTCTCCATGAGTCATTGGGACTTGAGGTTATTATAATTTAATAAAAAACTAATAACTCAATGTTAACTTTTGGGGAAAGCCTTCATTCTTGGTTTCTATTTCTTTCCACTACCCCATCTCACAGTTACCACATTTTATGTTTCAAAAGTGCTTTCTTAAGTAATATATGATAGATACCTTTAGCAGCAGTCTATATGTACATTATCTCATTTTTTTTTGTCATCTAGGCTCTTTATAACAGACAATCCAATTCATTCATTCATTCAACCTACACCTATTTTTAAAGACTATATACACAGCTAGTCACCAGAGGAATGGTGGCAAAAATGGTATGTTTCTTTGCCTTCAAAGAACTTGCAGTCTAGTAAGTGAAACAAGCAAGAAACCAGGTAATATCACTAGAATATACAGAGTTAACTTTGGTTGCTATGGGACATCATAGCAAGTAGCCCAGTCCAGGGGTGAGTCAAGGAAGTGGGGGGACATCTGATGGAAGAAGTAAAACCTAGTTTAATACTGTGGCTCATTTTAAAAATTAGGAAGGATATTTCTGAGAGGGTACATGACATGCTCACAGCTACAGTGCTATAAAGTGAAAGAACTAAGGAACAAACTATTTTTTTCAACATTTCAAAACAGAAATAGATGTTTTTCTGAAACTCTCTTGCTTTTTCGATGATCCAGCGGATGTTGACAATTTGATCTCTGGTTCCTCTGCCTTTCCTAAAACCAGCTTGAACATCTGGAAGTTCACGGTTCACGTATTGCTGAAGCCTGGCTTGGAGAATTTTGAACATTACTTTACNTCGCAGCACTGTTTATAATAGCCAGGACATGGAAGAAACCTAGATGTTCATCAGCAGATGAATGGATAAGAAAGCTGTGGTACATATACACAATGGAGTATTACTCAGCCATTAAAAAGAATACATCTGAATCAGTTCTAATGAGATGGATGAAACTGGAGCTGATTATACAGAGTGAAGTAAGCCAGAAAGAAAAACACCAATACAGTATACTAAAACATATATATGGAATTTAGAAAGGTGGTAACGATAACCCTGTATGTGAGACAGCAAAAGAGACACAGATGTATAGAACAGTCTTTTGGACTCTGAGGGAGAGGGAGAGGGTGGAATGTTTTGGGAGAATGGAATTGAAACATGTATAATATCAAATTGCCAGTCCAGGTTCGATGCATGATACTGGATGCTTGGGGATGGTGCACTGGGAGAACCCAGAGGGATGGTACAGGGAGGGAAATGGGAGGGGGTTCAGGATGGGGGTTCACGTGTATACCTGTGGCAGATTCATGTTGATGTATGGCAAAACCAATACAATATTGTAAAGTAATTAACCTCCCATTAAAATAAATAAATTTATATTAAAAAAGATAAAACATTTTTTAAAAAAGGATCAATTCTTTGGCACTCAGCTTTCTTTATGGTCCAACTCTCCCATCCATACATGACTACTGGAAAAACCATAGATTTGACTAGATGGGTCTTTGTCAGCAAAGTAATATCTCTGCTTTAATATTGCTGTCTAGGTTGGTCATAGATTTCCTTCCAAGGAGAAGATGTCTTTTAATTTTAAGGCTTGCAGTCACCCTCTGGACTTTGGAGCCCAAGAAAACAAAGTCTGTCACTGTTTCCATTGTTTCCCCATCTACTTGCCCTGAAGAGATGGGACTGGATGGGCTCTATTTGCCATGAATAGAAAAGTGATGGGATCTATTTGGCCTGAAATGATGGGGCCTTCATATTAAATCATGAAAGGTTAATGTTTATATGCTTCCATATCCCCTCACATAGAACTTTGGCCAGGTTAGGCCCCTAATAAATATTTGTTGAATAAAACAAAAAAGAATAAGCAAAGACATTGATTACAGAGTTTCAATCTGAGGTGATAAAAGCTTTTAAAAATGAGCTGATGATGGTTGCACACCAGTGTGAAGGAAAGTAAAGAGACTGAACTATACACTTGAAAATGTTTAAGTGGCAACATATATATATATACACACACATAGAAACATACATAGTTATTTTTTTGCAACAATAAAAGAATAAGCAAAGAGCAAGCAAGCGAATGAGTTAATGCATGCATAGATAAGTGGGATGGATGGGGAACAGATGAACACATTTGCAAAAGAACAAGTGAACAAATGATTGAATTTTCCATATGTTTTCAAGGATTAAGTCGTTTCCATAGAATGCCAAGTGCAAGTACTGGTCTCACACAGCATGGGACTCTGGCATGCTAAAAGGAAAAGAATAAACGACATTGTTTTATTTAGAGGAACAGCTGTTGATCATGAGCTGTAAATTTTTTCCTAATGTAATGGCCATTGAGAGAAAGCTCTAATACGTCACAGAATTGAGTGGTGCCAGAAATGGCTGTAACCCTCTTAGGGCCTCATGTGGTTGGTCTAGCAAAACAACGATGCTTAAGTGTTCAGAGGACTATCCCATCTACTCTCTTATTGGGAAATGCAGTAGTCTGGACCATATGGGCTGACAAAGAGAAACCTCTCTAAATAATCTTTTATTTTAAGAAAAAGGTTTTCCCCAATAAAAACACAAAAGGCAAGGTCATACACTGAAAAGATTATGATGAATTACAACTTTCTCTCATAATAAAAAAAATTAAGTCAATTTAGATACATGCTGCAGTCTCACTTCATTGTCGTGAGATTACACAAAACAATAAGCTCTTGGTAAGAGGGTTTGGTATTTTACATTTGTCATAAATACTCAGGTCACCAGCAACAGCTGAGGGGTGGTCAAGTTTCCATGTAAGACTGTTGAGAGGAAAGAGTTAATGATTCTCTTTGGCATCTTATAAACCTTGTACCTTAAATGAACTCTAATCTGCAAAATTTTCATTAGAAATTTTTCTTTAAATTACAAAGACTGTGAGAGGTAGCAAGATATATTGGAAAGAAAATGGAATTTGGAGTTATATCAATTCAACCAAAGGCCAGGGCAGTTTTGTGCTGTCAAATTTCTAAGGTTTTGAAGCTTTGTTTGGATTGAAAACACAATCCCTACCTTTTAGAGAGAGTATGTCATAACCACTGAATATAATACTTAGTGCAGAGTAGAAATAATAAATATCCTTTGATGTTAATTTAAGAACACCATTGGTCTAGAATTTTAAAAAGTAAATTTTAGTGACATTTTTAAAATTTTCATGGATTTACTCAAGACACTGAGAAATTCACTTTATCTCTTTACGTCTTCCTCTTGTTTACATGAATGAATGGGACCTGATGAGTTTTAGAATCCTCCTTTGCTTTGACATTTTAAAAACTCTAGAGAAGAAAATTATGGTTACCGGGGGGAAGGTGGTATGGAGGGATAGATTTGGAGTTTGGGGCTGACATATACACACTGATCTATTTAAAACAGATAACCCACAAGGATGTACTATACAGCACAGGGAACACTGTTCAATATTCTGTAATAACCTAAATGGTAAAAGGAATTTGAAAAAGAACAAGCGTATGTATAAGTGAATCACTTTGCTATACACCTGAAACTAACACAACATTGTTAATCAACTATGCTCCAATATAAAATAAAAAATAATTTTTTTCTTTAAAAATCTCTTTAGTCAAGGTCAGGGATTCAGAGTGACCTTTCAGTTTCCTGGGTTTGGTAATTGACTGGGGTCTTACTACACCAACAAGGAAAGGGGCATTAATAGCTTTATATAGAAACCAAAATCTCCTCAATATACACCAAAAGCCTATTCCAGGAAAAGGCTGTTTAGCAAAGTAAGTTTCTTTGGTATTTTCTGTCCTTGAATCCAATTCACAAGCAATTTATGAGTGACTGGACTGATGTCCTTCTTGGATGTCATTCATAGGACTCTCCAGACAGAATGGAAGCCCTTGCCATCAGGTTGGGTTTGGGAGTCACAAGTAATCAGAGAGGCCACGATATCCCACAGACAACTGAGCATGTGGAGATAACTGTACGGCAACCACTTCATCATCCACACAGGCTGAAAAATATCTGAGTCATCCTGACCCTATCTCTTTACTCCAGATCAGTTAATTCACTCATTCCACAAATCCTGTTGGATCTAACTCCTTGAGGTCATTGGAATTAGCCAGTTCTCTCAAATCCCCATTATCTAATTCCAAGTCTTGGACTACTTCAACAGGTTCTAACTGAACTTGAAGCCTTTAATTTTAATCCTCATCAAGCCATTTTCCAAGCTGTTGCACTCTACCTTCAGTGGCCCCATTATCCTTAAGGCATAATTCAAGCTCCTTTCCTGAAGGTGATCATGAGGTTCCATATTAGCAGGCCTAGCTTTCTTCTTGTGCCACACCTCCAACCACTCATCCTTCCCGTGCTTATCTCCAACCATCCCACACTACAATCTTGTCCTTCAACCTGTCATAATTTAACTTAATTCGGGTCTTCATATATCTATTGTCTCCTGGATGGAATACGGTCCCCCCTTTTCTGTTTATGCTTCTCAACTCCCAGTTTCTGCCACAATAATTCCTCCTGATTTTTCTGACCTCAGTTTAGGCATTACAACCTCCAAGAACTCATTTCTTTTCCCATGTCATCCTCCTTTCCACCCCAGACTCGATGACAAGATTCCTAATGTCCTTGTTTCACCTCCATAGTCAGTTCCCCTTTCACCGTAATTTATTGCCATAATTTAATTGCCTGTCTCCACTTCCTAAATTGTAAGCTCAGTGAAGGCAGGGGTTCTGATGATATTCAGTATAGAGTTCTCTAGGCATAGAGCATAATAAATAAAGCATATTTAAGTATTTAAATAAAGTACATGAATGCATACATGAATAAAGGATAGGATTGAGGCTTGTCTATAGCACTTACTATTTCTTTGACCTTGGGAAAAATCACCTAATTGTGTTCCCTTCCTATTCTCAACAGAAAAATGAATATGAATCCTCTGACTTCTTTGATCTTTGATTGAGAGGATTTTGTGAGACCACGTATGAGAAATACGAAAAGTAATGTGATATCAACAAGTGGGGACTGATTCTTATTTATTTGCTTTCTTCTATGAGACATATCAGCTTTAGTATCAGGAGAAATAGGAAGGTAGAGGCTCTAAATTCTTTACAATCTAGTTTGAAGGGAATGGTAATCTTGCTGACTGTTAATCAAATAGTTTCCCTGAACCTGACTTTGATTTCTATCATCAGTCCTCTTAGATTGTATCTTGCAAGAAGAGCCATTCGTTTTTGGAAACAAGCTGTACTCTGTGTTCTCTTATTACTTAAGTCACCAGTACCACCTGCTCTGCCTTTATATCCAATTTGACTCGGGCAGAAAAGGATTCTTTTGGTTTGTGCATCCTGAAGAAGGTGGGATCCAATATAAGTCAGGAGGTTGGAGGAAATCTGTGGACAGTTGATTGAGGGATTGTTGTCCCAGGTTCCATTTTGACAGGTCAGTATAAGGATGAGAGTTGGTCTGGAGCCAAGAATGAGTCCAGCTTTCATACTCTGGACTCTGTGCTGCCCGGAGCAGCATGCCACCCTAGGGAAACAGGCTGAGGAAATGATGACTTTGTTTGGCTGTTCAAGGAGTCTTCCCGATTTCAAAGAAAAAGCGTGATGCCTCATATCACAACTGTTACAACCTTTGGGACCAGGCAGGTGTGTCAAATTGGGCACATCTGTCTCTGGGTATTTGTTGATCCAAAATGTACATTTAGAATCTTTGGTATGAAAGAGAGACAGACTGGGTTTGTCCTGGATGTGTGTACAGAGTTTGTAAGTCTGTACAGTGAGGATGTAGAAGGACAGGAGTAGACAGTAAGAATACAGGCACAAAAATATAAACCAATAGGCAGGGTGCTCTCCAAATATCCCTAAACCAGATTCTGGTTCAAGCACTCTTCTTTAGTTGCCAAAAAAGGATTTATTTCTTGGAAACTAACAATGCAATAAAAGCCGACCCTCAATTTCCTATAATAACAACAAGCTTCAAGTTTGGCATCCATATCACTGAGGACAAATTGTGCCAAGCAACCAAAGAAGTTAGAACCAGCACCCACAGAGGCTGTTCTCAATTCAGCAAAAGATGTTCTTCTAAAGTGACTGAAGTCTTAGTTCTTCTATCCTGCCCACCCACTGAGCTGCCTTTCATTCTCCTATAAGCTCCTTCCACAATCCCTGTCTCTTTCTGCTAGGGCCAAGGAAAAGGTAACTTTCCCTATAGACTCCCCAGGACATCAGCTCCTCTGCCAGGTCAATTTTCACCTTTATTGAGGATATGCCTTGAGCTGAAAATGAGCCATGTCTTTCTGGTATGGTGTGGAGCAATCTGATCCTGCCAATGTTAGATGTGATTGAGATATGGGAGCATGGAGTGGTGGACATCTGAATGAGGGCACATCTCTTCTCTCTTGGGGATAGCTTAACTTTCTTTCAGTAGAGAAATGTTTTATGATCAATTTAGGAACTGTTTTTGTTTTTCCCCCTAAAGAAGCTAAAGTTTATCAACTCTTTTCCAATTTTCCCAGGTGTGTGGTGCCAAATCTAATCTCAGAGACAGAGTTTGGGGTAAAGTAGAAAAGAATAGCTTTACTGCTTTGCCAGGCAAAGGGGGCCCCTGCAGACTCCTGCCCTCACAAACTATGTGTCGCAACCCAGGAGGATTTGATGAGGAGTTTCACAGCAATCAGTTCAAGGATGTGGTTGCCAACAAGCTTAGGGTGTGTGACGGGCCTGCACTCTTTTAATGTGTTGTGCTGTGTTTTGTGTGTGCTCAGTCATGTCTGACTCTGCAACCCCACACACAGTGGCCTGGCAGGCTCCTCTGTCTATGGAATTTTCCCAGGCAAGAATACTGGAGGAAATCCGCCGAGGGATCTTCCCACCTTAGGAACTGAACTTGCGTCTCCTGTGTCTCCTGGATTGGCTGGTGACTTCTTTACCACTAGTGCCACATGGTCTCAGGTAATCTTGAGGGGCTTCTCTGGTTCCTCTAATCCGCCTCAGGTGGTCTTTTCCCATAGGGAGAATACTGACATCTTCCTTTTGTTGAGTTTTAATTCTATAAAAGGATTTAAAGGTATTGTTACAGGTGTCCCTTCAGGTCAAACCAGGACTCTGCACCAAGGCTGTACTATTGTTTCTTGACTGCTTATCCCTAGAATCTGCATCCCTCCTCTTCCTGGATTAACAGTTGAAATCTGCCCTTTGGAGCTCAGGGAAGGTCATTAAGGCTGACTAGAAAGGCTTCCCAAGCCCAGGAGCCTCTATAACATCCTGTTCAATTTCAAGAGTAGCTTATAGCTATGAATGCTGAAATGCCAATGATATCAGTCAACAATTTATAGAAAGGATGCTGCTGCTGCTGCTGCTGCTGCTAAGTCACTTCAGTCATGTCCGACTCTGTGCGCCCCCATAGACGGCAGCCCACCAGGCTCCCCAGTCCCTGGGATTCTCCAGGCAAGAATACTGGAGTGGGTTGCCATTTCCTTCTCCAATGCATGAAAGTGAAAAGTCAAAGTGAAGTTGCTCAGTCATGTCTGACTCTTAGCGACCTCATGGACTGCAGCCTACCAGGCTCCTCCGTCCATGGGATTCTCCAGGCAAGAGTACTGGAGTGGGGTGCCATTGCTTTCTACAGAAAGGATAGAAAGCATCAATTAACTTACCAAATCAATTGATAGTGAATGAATAAAGGACTTTTTAATATAATTGACTTTCTATGTTTTCCATAGAATGAGCTTCAGGAAGATATGTTGCGTTAATCCTCAATTATCATCCTCAAGAAATGTGTGTTATATTAAATCTTCTAGTTAAATAGATTCCAAATATTAGAATATGGCAGTTATGAGCCTTAAAACTGAAAAGGACCTAAAAAATCCCAATGATTTGCATCTTGTGATTACCACTATTGAACAGTTTTATTTACCTCACAATACAGAATTGTTCCATTAAAAAAAAAAAAAACTAATGACCAACCTCCATTTATTAAAACTAACATATTCTTTTTCCTTTTACATTATTTAAAACATTCATGATGACATCAATATTTTTAAAACAGTAAACAATGATCCCGTTTCTTTCCCTATGTCCTATAAAATATTGAAATATAGCTTTTGGATCCCCCACCTTACTAACTACAAAGAACACTTTAAGTCAAGAAGTACTAAATTGAGAACCATTAATCTAGCACAGTGCCCTCAATTCACAGTCATGAAAATTGTAAGAAATCTGACTTTTTCCTTAACTCAAAAAGGAAAGTTATACCCCAAAATTCACCCCTTCTTTAATCAAAAATCAAACAAATACGTAGATGCATTTCTTCTAATACTGACAATGAAGGGGGAATTGCCACTTGTGGAGAATCGCTCAGATATCAGAATCTCAGCAGTACAGCATAGCTTGATTTCTGCCTGTGTAAGTTTAGTCCTTATTTCCAAGAAATTAACTTGGTGGCTACTTGTCAGTAATTTTCAAGTCTCATGATGTAGAGTCCTAATTTCTGAATAAATGTCAATCTTGAGTTTCCAAGATTTAATTACAATTTCTAGGTTTTAATATTAAAGACTCTGAAGGTTTGTTGGGCTTCAAATGTTCTTAAAACTTTTTTGATGAGTTAAGTGTAAACGAATAAAAAACATATGCATTAATTTTCCCTTAGAATACATGCGGGTTTAAAAATTAAGGGAAAAAGGACTTGGCAAACTTTGGCTTTGAGACCTGCCAAACCCAAGGCATTTGAAAAAAAAAAAAAAATTGTTCAAATTTGGAGAATCCCAAAGTTTGGTAAAATCTGCCTTTTCTTTAAAGAACAAATAAGAGTGGAAATAACTTTTTTAAATGAAATATTTTAGCAGGAATGTCTATGCTTTAACAATGAATGTGTATAAACATCTTGCTATTTTTGATTGCATACTCAAACACACACAAATGCATACACAGGTACACATACAAATATATTTGGTTTGCCTAATTCAAATTTCAGTGACTATCAGCCTTACCTTCTTCATTTTAACATTAGCAATACAAACAAAAAACCCACAAATATTCAAACACATCTCAGCATGATATTTGATATAGTGGGCTATTGAAATACCAACAAATCTTGTTAAGTTATTATTTCTAATGATTTCCTATTACAGACCCCAAATACATGAACCCTAAGCTTTCGATGCTTTCCTCTCCCCAGACAGATCTACTTTTCAAAGCTTTATTTCCCAGTTCCTCACTATATATGCTCATTTTCCAGCAATGCAACATTAATTCTCATCACAGTACTTGAAAATACCTATCATTTCCACTTTCCTTATTGGTCCTCTCTGTCAGGAATGTCACTTCATCTCCACCTACAAAAGTCTGGATTATTCAAAGCATATACTCAAATATTAATTCTTTACAAGCTATCTCATTGCAAATCTCACCAGATTAGGCACCTTTAAAAACATTTTCCAAGCCTCCATCTTGCTCACAATCATAGTTCAGATCTATTGGCATTACAGAAGTGAAGGGATAAAGGATACGTATTGCCAACAATTTCTCCACTCTTATTGGTTCCAACTGATTTAACAAATGGACCTGAGGACCCAGCTACAAATCAAATACAGCATTAATCTCACCACTGCTAAATCTGGACTGATGAAAAGCTAATTGCTTGTTCTGCTTCTAAACACGATTTTTAAAGAATCCAATAATATGTGGCAAAATATGTTGTTAGAGAAAACTTGGGAATATGAGTCAAGACCCTCATGATGCTGGGCATTCTTTGAGTAGATGCACAGGATCAAACTCAACTTTCCTGTCCAATTCCGATGCAACAACCCCTCCCCCAATAATGGATTACAATGGATGAGAGATGGAAATAGTGCCTTTCTGCGTTTTCTCCAGTACTTGGAGGGAGTGGTGAACACCCTTCCTTGACACAGGAAAATCAACAATTAAGTAGTCTTTTTCCAGCCAACATTGGGGCTACCATAATGCGGATCCACCTTCCTTCTAGCTCTATGGTTTTTGGTTTTCTTACAGATGCTATGATCCAGCCATAAGCTTGTGAGTCCTTAAATATATCACATTTTCACCTGTATTAATTTATTTTTTAACATATCTATACTTTGAAAATGTTGTCCTCTATGTTTTGAAAAGCTCCTCTTGTCCACATGGTACAACCATTCATACCTGGAAAATTTGGCTCAAAAAAAATCTCTTCTGGCCCAGACGAGCCGCCCCACATCCAAGAGACAGTGGCCGAGAGTCCCAGGCAGTGACGGCACAGGAACGGCTGGGAGGAGCCACCCCACTTCCCACTCTTTGCGGCCGAGAGGAGCTACCCCATGTCGGAGGACAGAGACAGCGGCTGAGAGCCCCGGGCTGTGGTGGCGCAGGAACAGCTGAGAGGAACNTTATAGATTTGTTTCTTTGCTGTAAGTCTTATATTTTTTAATTAAATTATTTATGTATTAAAAAAAAATCTCTTCTGTAAACATTCATGGAGCCGCTTTGCAGTGTTGATTAATTTTTAATCTACTCTCTCAGTATCTTGACCATATCTTTGATGATTTCTACTAAAATTTCTCTCCCAGAAGAATGTGCACTTCTTGAGGACAAGGACTGTATCTTATTTTATTCATTCCTATCACCTAGGTTTTGCTGTATGTAATCAATAATCAATATAGTTCAAGAAGAAGTAATTTTTATTTCAGTATGGCTAGGTATATTTGATAGATTGGCTTCTCTGATCCAGCCTGAACTGAGAATTTTTTAAAAAATAAATAAATATTTATTTGGCTGCACTAGGTCTTAGCTTCAGCATGTGGAATCTTTGTTCTTCTTTGTAGCATGTGACCAGGGATTGAACCCCAGCACCCCTGCTTTGGAAGCACAGAGTCTTAGCTGTGGACCACCAGGGAAGTCCCTGTACTGAGGATTGAATGCAACTGACCCAGCAAGAGAATCACTTTTTGCAGATTGTCATGTGGGGGTTAAGAGGCCTGACAAGAAAAGGAATGAACATAGAGTCACTTCCTTCAATAAACTTACAGTCTGGGGAATTCCCTGGAGGTCCAGTGGTTAGGACTCAGAGCTTTCACTACTGTGGCCTAGGTTTGATCCCTGGCCAGAGAACTAAGATCCCACAAGCTGTGCAGCATGGCCAAAAAGAAAAAAAAAAAAAAAAAACAGGAACAAACTGATAGTGGCCATTAAGTTTAATATTCAGATCTTATGATACATAATCAAAAAACTGTAGTGCTTACCCTGCACCTGAGTAAAATTATTTTGGTAATAAAAGACTCCTCCATCACTAATTGTTTTATCCACTGAATACTAAAAGATGTAAATATCAATCAAAGTTACAGCCTTCCCCTTTCTCATCCCTGCAGGCCTACTGCAGTCTAGCTTTCTGGAGGCCACATGGTTAATTTGATCTCTATTTTTGTATGTTGCTTTTTGTGAATCTGGGATTCTGATTCTCTGGGACTGGAGAGAGGCTTGGAGAGAAAGAAAGAAAGCACAAAATTCTTCTGTAATTAACCCTGGCATGACCTGGTGTCACAGCTTCTGGAGTTTGTTGGTATCTACAGCTGACTCTTTTACTGGGAGATTGGTTCATTATTTGGAGATACCATGTCTGTCACTTTGATCTCCTACTTGCAGTTTTCTTGATGACAATGGTACACTTAGCCTAGCTGGTTGCATATATTCCCTTTGGACTTCAATTTTGTTAGACCACCTACACTTTTCCCTCTTTCACAGGTAATGGAAATGAAGTCTTAAGTACAGTGCTTCAATAGTTCTAAAGTCATCTTGGTTTCAAATATAGGTCCATCACTTTTGTGACCTTGGACAGATTAATAAATCCTTCTAGGACTAAGGTTCTTTATCTGTAAAAGATGGAGATAATTATAGTATTAGCAAAAGATTGGCTGTAAAGATTCAAATAATGCATGTCAAGCACATTGTAAATATTCAGAAATGATCTGTAATTATATGTCATTTTTCTTTTTAAAAATTTACTATTTCTAAATGGAGTACTTGTTTTATATCTAAAAAATAGAAAGCATTTAGATAAGGAAAGGACTTTCTGAAGCAGTACAGAAGACCGTCTTAGACCATTTGTTCACTTTGTAAAGCCTTGACTATAAAACAAGCTGTGAGTCATGTTGCCTCCTCATTGGTTTTAGCCAGCAGCTCCCAGGGTGTTCATTCAGTTGTGGAGGCAGAGGACAAGATGTCTGGTCTAATCATGGTTTTCGTTTAAAGCATCTTCCCACATCATACATAATTGCTAACTTCTCACAAACCAAAGAAGGTCTGTGGTCCAAGCCCAGCATCAACGGAATGGACAAATACATTCTTACCAGCTCTGGTGGGAAGTGCTACGAAATCACATGTATTGTGGATGTATTGATGAATGTTGTTTTACCATAGGGAGGGGATAAGAACTGGGAGAAATAATACAATCTACCACATTGATAGCATACTCAGATCCTGCCAAGCACCAAGGAGTGCTTGGCAGATCACCACTCCTCTCTTTGTATTACAGTAAGATATCCTGATCTCTTCAAAGAAACCTCTGAGGTCAAATACATCTTGTGAGTTGAGTGAGTGGCTACTGAGGGCTGACCAGGTCAGGTATGACCTTGAAACAATACAATATCCCGGTGTGTGTTGTCTTGTAGGAACACATATTGGTTGTGAGGTGATGGCAGAAGCCAGGAATTATGCTCAGAAGGGATGACTGAGTTCAATGTCCAGGTAATAATAATAAAACTAAATTATGGATCAAAGAGGCATAGAGAGGAAGTAGTAATAAAGATGGGGAACCAAAAGTTCCAGGAATCCAGGAGTGGTTTGGGTCCAATAAGAAGTAGCTAGGAATGAGTATACTGGGTATTTCAAACAGAGAAGCCATTAATTGCCATCTATGGGGTCTCATAGAGTCAGACATGACTGAAGCGACTTAGCAGTAGCAGCATACATACAATAAGATGTACTATTTACTGAGCACCCCTTTAACCTCTGGCTCTGGACTAGTCTCTTTGTATACATTTTGTCTTCACCAGTGAAATTTAAGTCCTCTATTAACCACAACCTTGTAAAAATGATACAGATTTAATTTTTTTTTCTCAATATTCTGAAGAAAGTCATTTTAAAACATGACTCTAAATGATTAAATGTATTGTTTGAATATTCACTTACTGTTTTTTTTTTCCTACCTAACATATATAATAAATTCATTCACATATGATCTGTTACTATTTTAACAAATCCTAAGCACAATTTCATCATGGAAAACGGAAAGAAGAAGCAAAATAGAACATTTACTGTGACTCATGCATAATTTCACTTATTTCTCCCTGCATTACACTGAAGTCGATGACCTCCACTCCTCATCCCACTTCACTGACAGCGAAGCTCAAACTAAGAAAAGCTAAATAATGTCCCAAAGAGCAGACTTCAAAGATTGTATTATTTCCTTTATACCTAACCATCAACTTCCCTGATAAGGTAATATTCTACCAATTAAATGCACCAAGAGTTCTCATCCACAGAAACTGGATATCCATATAGAAAGAAAGACCAAATGTGGTTGGATAATCTAAACATTCCCTCCTCAGTTTATAAGCAGTTCTACGTATCAGCTTCAGTTTCATGAGAGGATACTGTGACTATAAGCCAAAGACATTTTTCCTACTCTTGCCTTCCAATGTGCATCTTGAATTCTGTGTATCACTGACCAATAATTGTTGACAGCATTTATATTACTTCCTCTATAATCTCAGATTTTTCCTTAGCAGTAGACATTTCATGAATGAGAAGTCATCACCCCCATTTATGCCTAATTTTGATGTCTTCTGGCCAGTTTAAAGACTTTGCTAGAATTCAAGAAATGAAGTGTTATTTTTAATTCCATTGAGTTTTAGGATTTTACCTTTGTTATTCTTCAGGGAATTGTCTGAAGATTGAATTCATCTTGGGGGTGCGTGTGTGTGTGTGTGTGTGTGTGTGCGCGCACACGCGTGTATGTACATACATATGTATTTATTTACTGGCAATCTATTTTAGTAAAGTGAAACACCTGGAATTTCTTCTGGCACTAAATGGCTCTCTGGAGAACAATGATAGCACTTCCAAAGTGCTTAGATTTTAGACGAATTGTCTTTATAATTAGTTCTTTCCAGTCTAAGACATTTCTAGAAAATTCTTTTCCTCAATAGTGAATTCATGATTGTTTTTCTCCTTAGAGGTATATTTTAATTTGAAGCTTCCAGGAGCAGTTTACTAGAAAGTAAAGGTTTTGTATGGCTTTGGGGCCAGACATATCTGTGTAAAAGTCCCAGTTCTGTTATCTGGTATATTGGGATAAGGGACTTAAGCTGTCTGAGCGTTAATTTTCTAATCTGTAAAATGAGGGTGGGAATACTGAACTCATAAGTTTGTTATGGGGATTAAATTAGATAAGGCATGAAAATACTTTGCAATGTAGCTAGAGGGGAGCTTTTCAGAGTAGGAGAGCTGAGAGATGATAAAAGTCAAGGGGTGTTAGAAATCTCCTGATGTAATTATACATTTCCTACCTTGATAGAATCCCTACATCAGGGGCTACTTACAATATAAAATAAAGTGATCCATTGACTTACATTTGTCTGATGTTCCTGTGTGTTACAGGGGCTTATTAGTTCTCTTCCGTCCCTCACTAGACTGTCTTCTTGATGATGCAGGAAGGATAGATACATGACTTTTGCTCTAAGTATAAGAGGAATAACTTTAGTGTCTTGTGATATATTGTTAGTTTCAGTCTTAGAACAGATTTAATAAATAATTTCAGCAAGGATTGAAACATTATTACAATTAGCTAGTAATATGATAGCTGTAGTGGATACTGTGGTTCACCAACCAGATTCCCTTTCAAGGCTGAGGTGCTTCTTCCTCCATCTGTCAAATGTGTTTATCACTGGTAACTCATAGTTGAGTCTGAGAATTGCCTTCAGTTCAATTCAGTTGCTCAGTCGTGTCCGACTCTTTGCAACCCCATGAATCGCAGCACGCCAGGCCTCCCTGTTTGTCACCAACTCCTGGAGTTCACTCAGACCCACACCCATCGAGTCAGTGATGCCATCCAGCCATCTCATCATCTGTCATCCCCTTCTCCTCCTGCCCACAATCCCTCCCAGCATCTGAGTCTTTTCCAATGAATCGACTTTTCACATGAGGTGGCCAAAGCTGAAACTTTAGCATCATTCCTTCCAAAGAAATCCCAGGGTTGATCTTCTCCAGAATGGACTGGTTGGATCTCCTTGTAGTCCAAGGGACTCTCAAGAGTCTTCTCCAACACCACTGTGAAAAAGCATCAGTTCTTCGGTGCTCAGCCTTCTTCACAGTCCAACTCTCACATCCATACATGACTACTAAAAAAACCATAGCCTTGATTAGACGGACCTTAGTCAACAAAATAATGTCTTTGCTTTTGAATATGCTATCTAGGTTGGTCATAACTTTTCTTCCAAAGAGTAAGCGTCTTTTGATTTCATGCCTGTAGTCACCATCTTCAGTGATTTTGAAGCCCCCCAAAATAAAGTCTGACACTGTTTCCACTGTTTCCCTGTCTATTTCCCATGAAGTGATGGGACCGGATGCCATGATCTTTGTTTTCTGAATGTTGAGCTTTAAGCCAACTTTTTCACTCTCCTCTTGCACTTTCATCAAGAAGCTTTTTAGTTCCTCTTCACTTTCTGCCATAAGGGTGGTGTCATCTGCATATCTGAGGTTATTGATATTTCTCCCAGCAATCTTGATTCCAGCTTGTGTTTCTTCCAGTCCAGCATTTCTCATGATGTACTCTGCATATAAGTTAAATAAGCAGGGTGACAATATACAGCCTTGACATACTCCTTTTCTGATTTGGAACCAGTCTGTTGTTCCATGTCCAGTTCTAACTGTTGCTTCTTGACCTGCATACAGATTTCTCAAGAGCCAGGTGGTCTGGTATTCCCATCTCTTTCAGAATTTTCCACAGTTTATTGTGATCCACACAGTCAAAGCCTTTGGCATAGGAATCTGCTTTACTCAAAGTTAAGTAAGTGAAGTGAATGTATTAGTTGATCAGTTTTGTCTGACTCTTTGTGACCCCACAGACTATAGCCTGCCAGGCTCCTCTGTCCATGTAATTCTCCAGGTGAAAATACTGGAGTGGGTTGCCATTCTCTTCCCCAGAGGATCTTCCAGATCCAGGGATCGAACTGTGATCTCCTGCATTACAGGTAGATTCTTTACCATCTGAGCCACGAGGGAAGACCTTCCTCAAAGTTAAAAGTCACGTTAAATGGTGGGTGTGGCTACAAAGGTCTGGCCCCCTTTCCTCAATAAGAAAGCAAAACTCGATAAAGTGAATACATGAACACTTGGTATTTACATCACTTTTGTGAATGGTATTTACTTGGTATTTACTTCACTTTCTTGTAATGAGCTTCCCTATGACTTATGCCTAAAAATACATTGTGGGCAAAGTTATTTCAGTTGTGTCCAACTCTTTGCAACCCTTTGGACAGTAGCCCACCAGGCTCCTCTGTCCATGGGATTCTCCAGGCAAGAATACTGGAGTAGGTTGCCATGCCCTCCTCCAGGGGATCTTCCCAACCCAGGGAAAATACATTAATGACCTGGAAAATCTTTGAAACAAGTTTCAGTTGAGCACAGACCAGACTTAAGGAGCCTGGGCTGAAAGATACACAAGTTGCCCAAATAGGAGGATTGATGGCTCTTGGAAAGCACCAAGGCAGCTATGTCAAGTATTTCTTTTCATTTACATAATTCAGATATTTGAATTCTCTATGTCTAGTATAGTTCTTTTCCATGACATATTTTACGATTGTCCTTTCATACTTCACCTGGATGTATGTGTTAGTTGCTCAGTTGTGTCCGACTGTTTGCGACCCCATGAACTGTAGCCCACCAGCCTCCTCTACCCATGGAATTCTCCAGGCAAGAGTACTGGAGTGGGTTGCCATTTCCTTCTACAGGGGATAACTCCTATTTATATTAGAAACTCTACTCACGAGTCACTTCTTCCAAGAAGTTTTCTGTGACTTTCAAAGACTATATTAAATTCTGCTCTTTTATGGTATTTATGAGATGTAGACCTAATGCTTTTGATACATTTACTTTGTCTTATTATCATTTCAGTCCTAATAGAAGTGTGTTCTTATAATTAGAAACCTTTGTCCTGTAAATATAGCAGTTATATTTACAAATTCTATTATAAATGTAGCAGTTCAATCAATTACTAAACTGAATTGAAACAAAGAAAGGCCAGTTTTTACTATCATTTCAGTATTGAGCTGGCTGAAATGAAAAACTATCATTTATGGCTCTACTAAATAGCAAAGAGTTGAATTTTTTTTAACCTTTGGAATCCTGAGTTTTCATTCAATTCTACCTGAATTCGGGTAGATAGGTCCCAGACCTAAGACTTTACAGAGAAAAGAAGAATTTTCCACTAGGAAATACAGAAGGAGATCAATCTGCTCAAGCTGAGTAACTGTCACTTTCACAACTCTATAGCAAAGCATAGATATGAGAACTTTCTGAAAACTGTTTCATGAAACTGTAAGTTAACATACACTCAAAGCTCTCTTTTTCTTTCATATTATAAAAGAAAATCACTATTTTCTATTAATATGTTCAATTACTCAACTATTTAAGATGTTTACATCTTTTCTGTCCCAAACATTCTCAGGTCACTTTGCACATTATTCACTTCAATGATTCTGTATTTTAAAAATCTGGCCTTGGTTATACATCGCAGACCTTTCATCACAAATCATTCTCTGAGAAAGTGGGTATTTTAAAATAATATTATTATGGAAAAGAATAGACTGAGTGGTTTGAATTACAATTTCCAACAGATTTCTAGTTCAGATAAAACTGTCTCTAGTTTTAATGTGATTCTTTTTGTACTATGGCAGGAAACAAGAACAGATAGAATTTTAGAGCTAAATGTGGTGGATACAAACCCACAGTATTTTGAAGAGACCTAATAGTGCACTGATTTACTGTTCAGATCAAGAGACTAAAGTTAAAGCAATGAAATAATTAGCCCAAGGTCATATACCTACATAATAGCAGAAATATAACCAGAACTTCAGTTCAGTTCAGTCATTCAGTTGTGTCCAACTCCTTGTGATCCCGTTGGACTGCAGCACGCCAGGCCTCCCTGTCCATCACCAACTCCCGGAGTTTACTCAAACTCATGTCCATTGAGTTGTTGATGCCATCCAACCATCACATCCTCTGTCGTCCCCTTCTCCTCGCATCTTCAATCTCTTCAAGTATCAGAGTCTTTTCTAATGAGTCAGCTCTTCGCATCAGGTGGCCAAAGTATTGGAGTTTCAGCTTCAACATCAGTCCTTCCAATGAACAGCCAGGACCGATCACCTTTAAGATGGACTGGTTGGATCTCCTTGCAGGCCAAGGGACTCTCAAGAGTCTTCTCCAACACCACAGTTCAAAGGCATCAGTTCTTCAGTGCTCAATTGTGTCTCTTTTGTGACCGCATGGACTGTAGCCTGCCAGGCTCCTCTGCCCATGGAATTTATTCTCCAGGCAAAAATACTGGAGTGGGGTTGCCATTTCCTTCTCCAGGGGATTTTCTGGACCCAGGGACAAACCCATGTCTCTTGCATCTCCTGCATTGGCAGGCAGATTCTTTACCAGCTGAGCCACCAGGGAGCCCATGTAACTACTTAGCTGAAGCAGAAGATTTCCAGGACTGAAGGAGTCTTTAGCTCTCATGCCCCTTCCTAATCAAACATTTTACCCTCTCCCTGACACATGCATCCAGGTGATTCTTTTCAGATGGATTAATTTTGTCTGTTCCTAAAACGTATGTAAGTGGGATTGCATAGAATGCACTCTTTCTATCTGGCTTACTTTCCTCATTAATATGTTTGGAAAAGTAACTCATTATTTTGTGTAGCACTGTTTTTTTCAGTTTTACTATTGTGTAATACTACAGAGAAGGCAATGGAATCCCACTCCAGTAGTCTTGCCTGGAGAATCCCATGGACAGAGGAGCCTGGTAGGTTGCAGTCCATGGGATCGCTACGAGTCGGACACAACTGAGCGACTTCACTTTCACTTTTCACTTTCACCCATTGGAGAAGGAGATGGCAGCCCACTCCAGTGTTCTTGCCTGGAGAATCCCAGGGACAGGGGAGCCTGGTGGGCTGCTGTCTATGGGGTCGCATAGAGTTGGACATGACTGAAGCGACTTAGCAGCAGCAGCAGCATGTTGTTGTACAAATACGTTAGATTTACTCTAATGTACTCTTTCACCTATCTGTTTGGATTGTTCCCATTTGGGGAATATTATTAAAGAAAGCTGCTGTAAATAGTTTTGTTCATGTCCTTTAGGTCAAAGCTCCCCAACTTCTGGGAGCTAATATCTGATGATCTGAGGTGGAGCTGTTGTGATAATAATAGAAATAAAGTGCACAATAAATGTAATGTGCTTATATCATCCCCAAAGCACCCTCAGCACCATCCAGTCCACTGAAAAATTGTTTCCATGAAACTCATGTCTAGTCCCATTGAGGTTAGGAACCATTGTTTTAACTGACCTATGCATTTGTTGGCTTCCCTGGCGGCTCAGCTGGTAAAGCATCTGCTTGCAATGAGGGAGACCTGGGTTTGATCTCTGGGTTGGTGAATTCCCCTGGAGAAGGGAACGGCTCCCCACTCCAGTCTTCTGGCCTGGAGAATTCTGTGGACTGTATAATCACAAAAAGCGGGACATGACTGAGTGGCTTTCGTTTTCATGTGCATTCCTATCTCTTGAGAATTGCCGAGTCATAGGATAAAGCATGTACTTTAAGAGATGCTGATGAAGAAATGTTTCAAAGTAGTTGTACCAATTTACACTCCTACCAGAAATATATGAGGGTTTTAGTTGTTCTACATCTTCAACCAGGCTGTGCATTACCAGTCTTTTAAATTATTCTGTCAACTCTAATTTCAGCTCTATTTATGTTGTAAGGGGAAATTTAACAATGTGTTAAACAGAGCAGATTCTGCACCTAGTTGCTTGAATTTAAATCCTAGGCTTGTTACTTGCCACCTAGGTGACTTTGACTGAATTATTCAACATTTTTGTGTGTTAGTTTTCTCAACTACAGAATGAACCTTATAGGTATTCTCACCTTGTAGACTGGTTTTAGGGCTCAGTGAGTGAGTTTTCTATAGCTCTTACCATAGCAGATACCACATTCTGTCAGTGTTAGGTTGTTTTGTATTTTTAAGTAATATAGTCACATGTCTCCATTCAAAACCTACTCGATATTCATTAACTTAAAAAAAATCAAAATAGCTATTACTGGGCTATTATTTAGGTACAGTAGCCCCTTGATTGTACACAGGGCATTGGTTCCAGGACCCCAGTAGATACCAAACATGCTCAAGTCCCTTACATAACGTGTTATAGAATTTGTATATAAACCACATATATACTCCTATTACTTTAAATCATCTCTAGATAGTTTATAATATTTAATACAATGTAAATGCTATGTAAATAGTTCCTGTATGGCAGATTCAAGTTTTGCTTTTCTGAAACTTTGTAGATTTTTTTTTTTCTGATTATGTTCCATCATGGTCGGTTAAATCCAAGGATGCAGAACACCTTGGCATAAGGCAGGCCCACTGAACTATGCTAAAGGCGGTAGCCGTGGAACAGGAGGGAGGAGGCAAGATGGAGACGTGGGATGATAAACCTGTAGAGGGTAGCAGGAACCAGTCTTCAGGGGCCTTGTGAAGTTAAGGAGTCCAGACTTCACTGAGAAGGTCATTCAATTCAGCTCATTCTCTCAGTCATGTCTGACTCTTTGCGACCCCAGCAAAGAACCGCAGCACGCCAGGCCTCCCTGTCCATCACCAACTCCCCGAGTCCACCCAAATCCATGTCCATTGTGTCAGTGATGCCATCCAACCATCTCATCCTCTGTCATCCCCTTCTCCTCCTGCCCTCAATTTTTCCCAGCATCAGGGTTTTTTCAAATGAGTCAGCTCTCCCCATCGGGTGGCCAGAGTATTGGAGTTTCAGCTTCAACATCAGTCCTTCCAATGAACATCCAGGACTGATCTCCTTTAGGATGGCCTGGTTGGATCTCCTTGCAGTCCAAGGGACTCTCAAGAGTCATCTCTAACACCACAGTTCAAAAGCATCAATTCTTCGGTGCTCAGCTTTCTTTATACTCCAACTCTCACATCCATACATGACTACTGGAAAAACCATAGCCTTAGCTAGATGGACCTTTGTTCGCAAAGTAATGTCTTTGCTTTTTAATGTGCTGTCTAGGTTGGTCATAACTTTCCTTCCAAGAAGTAAGTGTCTTTTAATTTCATGGCTGTAATCACGATCCTCAGCAATTTTGTAGCCCAGAAAAATAAAGTCTGACACTGTTTCCCCATCTATTTCCCATGAAGTGATGGGACCAGATGCCGTGATCTTAGTTTTCTAAATGTTGAGCTTTAAGCCAACTTTTTCACTCTCCTCTTGCACTTTCATCTTCACTTTCATCTTCTCTTTCTTCCATGAGGGTGATGTTATCTGCATATCTGAGGTTATTGGTATTTCTCCCAGCAATCTTTATTTCAGCTTGTGCTTCCTCCAGCCCAGTGTTTCTCATGATATACTCTGCATAGAAGTTAAATAAGCAGGGTGACAATATACAGCCTTGACGTACTCCTTTTCCGATTTGGAACCAGTCTTTTGTTCCATGGCCAGTTCTAACTGTTGCTTCCTAACCTGTATACAGGTTTCTCAAGAGGCAGATCAGATGGTCTAGTATTCCCATCTCTTTCAGAATTTTCCACAGTTTATTGTGATCCACACAGTCAAAGGCTTTAGCATAGCTGATAAAGCAGAAATAGATGTTTTTTGGAACTCTCTTGCTTTTTCCATGATCCAGTGGATATTGGCAATTTGATCTCTGGTTCCTCTGCATTTTCTAAAACCAGCTTGAACATCAAGAAGTTCACAGTTCTCATATTGCTGAAGCCTGGCTTGGAGAATTTTGAGCCTTACTTTACTAGCGTGTGAAGTGAAGTGAAGTGAAGTGAAGTTGCTCAGTCGTGTCCGACTCTTTGCGATCCCGTGGACTGTAGCCTACCAGGCTTCTCTGTCCATGGGATTCTCCAGGCAAGAATACTGGAGTGGGTTACCATTTCCTTCTCCAGGGGATCTTCCCAACCCAGGGATGGAACCCGGGCCTCCCACATTGGAGGCAGACGCTTTAAACTCTGAGCCACCAGGGAAGTGTGTGAGATGAGTGCAATTGTGTGGTAGTTTGAGCGCTCTTTGGCATTATCTTTCTTTGGGATTAGAATGAGAAGGTAATTGAGACACATGAATTTAAGCAAAAGGGTGTCAGTATCATGTCTGCCTGAAGGAATAGAAATGGGATGTGAGAGGGAGCAGGATATTAGGTATCTGTTGAAGAGCATGGACATAGGTACCAGATATTATGCTAAATATTTCACAGACATTTTCTCATGTTGCTTTCTCATGAACAGGCTGAACCGCTGATAGAATCTCATCATGATGTTCATTTTACATTATGAGTAGATTGAGGATTGAGGCTTGGGGAGATAAGTAACTTCCCCCCAAGGTCACAGAGTTGCATGGGGATTTGAACTCTGTGTGTCTGACCCTCAAAGAGTCCTTGTGGTACCCAGGACTGTGGGTACCACCTGCACCATCAAGTTACGTGTGTCACAAACACGATCTCAAATACCCTTAGAAACACTCTAAGGATGGAGTGATCCTCATGTCACAGAAGAAAAAGCTGAGGCTCTGAGAGTAAGTTCTACGTGCAGGGTGACACAATAGAAAGTGGCGGAGCCAACGTGCACACTTGTGTCTGTCATGCTCCTAGATTCCACGCCTTGTTGTGAGAACTCAAAGTCTACGCATCTAAGAAATGTTCCTATAGTGTAAAGCACAAGTCAGCAAACTTTTTTTCTGTAAAGATCCAGATGATGAAGATTTTAAGTTTCTCAGCCCTTCTGGTCTTTGTGCAGCTACTCCTCTCTACCACTGTAGCTTGAGGTCTGTACAGGAAGGGGCATGGTTATCTTTCAATACACTTTATTTGCAAAACAGGCAGTGGGCTATATTTACTAACTGCTATTATGAAATTTCTAAAGAACAAAATCACCCTTTTGATCAGTTATAAGTCTGGTAAAAAGCATTTCATTAGTCTATCAATTATTTAGCATAACCTATTTAACCATCCTATTGTGCTTGGAATAGTTAGGGATTTATCTTTTTTTGTTTCTTTTTGTCTTGATTTTTGCTAAATAGATAATGCTGCTCCAAAGCGTTTGCTTTTGTAAGATTTTTTCTCTTTCAAAATTATGTTCTTAGGATAAATTCTCAGTAGGGAAATTACTGCTAAAAGGTATGAACATTTTTATAGGTATCTACAAAATTATATTTTCATTTGAAGCATATTAAATGAATTTCCTCACTCCCTTCATTTTTCCCACACAAGCCTTCAGTTCAGTTTGGTTCAGTCACTCAGTCGTGTCCGACTCTTTGCGACCCATGAATCGCAGCATGCCAGGCCTCCCCATCCCTCACCATCTCCCGGAGTTCACTCAGACTCACGCCCATCGAGTCAGTGATGGCATCCAGCCATCTCATCCTCGGTCGTCCCCTTCTCCTCCTGCCCCCAATCCCTCCCAGCATCAGAGTCTTTTCCAATGAGTCAACTCTTCGCATGAGGTGGCCAAAGTACTGGAGTTTCAGCTTCAGCATCATTCCTTCCAAAGAAATCCCAGGGCTAATCTCCTTCAGAATGGACTGGTTGGATCTCCTTGCAGTCCAAGGGACTCTCAAGAGTCTTCTCCAACACCACAGTTCAAAAGCATCAATTCTTTGGCGCTCAGCCGCCTTCACAGTCCAACTCTCATATCCATACCTGACCACTGGAAAAACCATAGCCTTGACTAGACGGACCTTAGTCGGCAAAGTAATATCTCTGCATTTGAATATGCTGTCTAGGTTGCTCATAACTTTTCTTCCAAGGAGTAAGCGTCTTTTAATTTCATGGCTGCAATCACCATATGCAGTGATTTTGGAGCCCAAAAAAATAAAGTCTGACACTGTTTCCACTGTTTCCCCATCTATTTCCCATGAAGTGATAGGAGCAGATGCCACACAAGCCTACATTTTGGTATTTATTAAAATTCATCTTCAAAAATTCCCCCTCCATTGTTTTGAATGTAGACCCCAAAGTGATGCCAACAGGTAGGCGGATGAAAAAAATATGCTAAGGTAGAAAATACTTGGGGACAAGTGGCTAGAATTTGTCACAAAATGCTACTAATTTATCTACTTGCCTCCTTCAGTCTTAAACATATGGAACATTTTTTTTTCCCCTAGGGTTTATCTGATTCTCCTTCAAGTCCTGAAACAAACTGATGTCCATATAAAGTCTGACATTGTCTGAAGAATTGTGTAGCCTGATTTTAGATGAAAAAATTTTATCTTCCCACCAAAAAATGTCAGTTTTTCTTCTATTTTCTTGACTGTTAAGGAAGTGAGATGGGAAAAAAATTTTTTTTTCAATAAAGAGTTTTCAGAGCAAGTCTCAAGTAATGGCAAAGAATGAATGCCCTATACCACCAAAGCAAAGCAAAACCAAATGACTGATGGCAGCCTTGGCCTTTTCATCTTAGAACTGTCTTCCAGTCCTTTGCCTTTCTCTCCACGCTCACTCCCTTCAATAGGCCATCCTAGCCATGAAATTAAGAAATGCTTACTCCTTGGAAGGAAAGTTATGACCAACCTAGAGAGCATATTAAAAAGCAGAGACTTTACTTTGCCAACAAAGGTCCATCTAGTCAAGGCTATGGTTTTTCCAGTGATCAAGTGTGGATGTGAGAGTTGGACTGTGAAGAAGGCCAAGTGCCTTCAAAAGAATTGATGCTTTTGAACTGTGGTGTTGGAGAAGACTCTTGAGAGTCCCTTGGACTGCAAGGAGATCCAACCAGTCCATTTGGAAGGAAATCAGCCCTGGGATTTCTTTGGAAGGAATGATGGTAAAGCTGAAGCTCCAGTACTTTGGCCACCTCATGCGAAGAGTTGACTCATCGGAAAAGACCCTGATGCTGGGAAAGATTGAGGGCAGGAGGAGAAGGAGACGACAGAGGATGAGATGGTTGGATGGCATCACCGACTCAACAGACATGCGTTTGGGTTAACTCTGGGAGTTGGTGACGGACAGGGAAGCCTGGCATGCTGCAGTCCATAGGGTCACAAAGAGTTGGACGCGACTGAACTGAACTCATGAGACTATTATAAAGCCTTCTTGTATGTTCTCTTTGCCTTTAGGTGTCTTGCTAAAAATGCCACCTGATAAGGAGGCTCCCCTGCCTGTCAACTGTACACGACCCCGGTGCCTATGAGACAGTCAGATTCCTCACACTCCAGTTCCCACCTATGCTTTCTGCCACATCTCTCACCTCTTCTTTTCAGTCAACCCCCTCAAAAACTTCATGGGAATGCTTACCTTTTAGTTGACACATTCTGGCCTTTCACAAAAAAGTGTGTATATAGGACATCACAAACGCCCAAACAAACTCCAGATCACTTGAATCAGAATCTCAAGGTTATGAATTAAGGTTTTCTTTTGTTACACGTTCTCCAAAAAAACCATTTAGTCATTTGATTTGGAAATCTCTGCATAGGCTGACCCATATTTTGAACAGCATTTTCTTACTACTGGCAAATTTCAGCTCATTCTTCAAGATCCCACTTAAATTTTGCCTCCTTTGGGAAGACACCTCTACTATGCCAAACATAAAATCAACGCTTGCTCACTTTTCCCTCTCAGAGTACTTTATCTTCATTCCTTTGTGACTCTATTTGTTGCATTTTACTGTTTCAGTCTAGCCTTTCTCCATGAGAGAATGCCCTGTGTCAATAGCATCAAATGTTCAAGAAGACTGACATACAGCAGGTGGGATGAATTGTGTTGGGGAGCTGGGTTAATCTGATCTAGACCTTACAGAGACGTTCTGGGAAGCTTAAGGATGAGGCAGCTCCTACCCCTAAGGAACTTTTACATTCTTCAGAAAAGCTCTTCTCCATTCTCCTTCTGGACTGCCCTACTGGCCCTGGGACTACTCAGTCCCAGCACACAGTACCATTTCACCACATTTACAAGGTTTCTTGGCCGATTTGTGAAGCATTGTGTTTCTCAAGGGCAGAGCTGCATCTTCGTCTCTGTATTCACAGCGCACAGACTGTCTGATTCTCCTGAACTTTTGTATGACTTGTTATCTCTAGGATCTAAGATGTTGACATCAGTGAAACTTTGTGCTTAAGAGCAGGAGATGTGGAGATAGGGGCTTGGGTTCAAGTCCCAGCTACTGGGCACACTGAGATCTTGAACTAATCATTTAGCCTACAGAGCCTCAGTTTCCTCTTCAGCAGAACTGGAATAATACTACTACTTATCTAGTTCTCACCAGGAATAAATAGCTATTGGCATACCTCTATCACTTAGCAAATGATGATTAAATGTTAGTTCTTGTTAACTCTGTAGTTAATTTTTCTTTTTTTCCCCCATGGGTTCTCCAAGTCTTCTTTGGGGTCAATCATCTGATTTCAAATACTGAAATGTTGCCTGGAATTCCAATCCTGTTATAACCACCCAAGGCAATTGTCATATTATGAAATGTTAGGACCCCAACAAGGTTCCAACACCATCCCTCCCCATGCCTTTCTACTCCATGCATCCTGAGAGTGTCATTAAGAGGACCACTAAGTCCTGCTGATTTAGGATAAACGTGCTCTGTATACAGCACTGTGCAAACATAAGATATTACTATTATTTTGCTTCTTGGCTGGGCTTTAAATTCTTTGTTGGCAGAGACCATTCTGTCACACACACTCAATCTATTCTTTTTGACTTTAGGAGCCTCAGAAACAATAAACAATAATGTGTGTTTGAGAAGAAGTGAGCATGAATGCTCCTGCCCTGGACTTCAGACTTTTCAAGAATAGCATGGGTCATGCTGAGAAAATAAGAACTAAGTTGTGATAAAGGCTCAAGTGCCACCCTTCCATTTACTGAGGAAGCCTTATTCTGTATCCGTCTAGTGACCTGAAGCTGCCTCTAAATTAGCTATCTTCTTCAGAATATATATAGTATGCTCTCCATGCAGTTTTAAGATTTGTACATTTTTCTTACTGTGCTTCAAAAGTGATTCAAAGTTTATGGGAGGCAAGTTATTATTGAAATGTGCCATAAAAATAGTTCTATATAAAACAAATGGGAATAAAATATCAACTTTCTTTAAAAAACTAAGATCAGGATGCAAAATTCTTAGCGCTAGAGAGTCCTCTGTTATAATATTAAAAAATAAATGACCCATATGACTTCAAACTAACACCCTACCTCCCTGAACATATGGAGAAAATGAGTGTATTTTTCTTATGGGAATTGCTTCATTGCTCCCTGTTTGTCTTATTTTTGCATTTGTCTTACTCTGTGTTTTGGACAGTTGAGGCTGCTATCACAAACTATAGACTGGGGGCTTAAACAACAGAAATTATTTCTCACACTTCTGGGGGCTTCAAGTCCAAGATCAGGGTATACCAGTGAATACCTGTGTGAAAGTGTGAAATTACTTATCCTATGAATGACCTTGTAACCTTATATATAAAATAAGACAGATAATAGACCCAACCTGACAGGGTCGTTGTGAAGCATAAATGAAGGTGTGCATGTGAAATATCTCGAAAATTGCTTGGCAATCAAGGCTATGTAAGTGTCAGCTGTAATATTAGTGTTACTATTAATATCCTCTAGAGTTGTTGTAAGAGGGGCCATTATATGAAAAAATGGTGCTTCAAGGATTTTAAACTTTAGTGGGTAAGATGCTTTTCTGATTCTCTTCACTCTGCTATTCTCTCATGGCTTACCCTTTGCTGAAGGATTTAAAAAGCAGTAAGAAGCATTTTCTAGCATTGCCAATTACCATGTACATTCATCTCTCCCCCCCTCCCAAGTTCATGCTTGCACAGAGCCTAATGTATTGATTATTTCCTGTATACCAGGTGTTTCAGATTTGTATTTTCTATCTTCTTTATGCTTCTTTTTTTTTTTTTTTTTTTTTTTTTTGTTTTTTTTTTTTTTTTTTTTTTTTTTTTAGGCCTTTCATTAGGTCTATGATCCATTTTGAGTTAATCTTTGTATATGGCTCAAGGTATGATCAGTTGTTGTTGCCGTATTTTTGCATAGAGGCATTCAAGTTTTCTAGCACCATTTACTGGTCTGTAGTGCATGACATGTGGGATCTTAGTTCCCTGATCAGGGGTTGAACTGTGCCCCCCTATACTGGAAGGGCAGAGTTTTAACCACTCAGCCACTGGAGAAGTCCCTCTACTTCATTTAGTCTTTAGCACAACCTTCGGAGAAGGCAATGGCAACTCACTCCAGTACTCTTGCCTGGAAAATCCCATGGACAGAGGAATCTGGTAGGCTGCAGTCCATGGGGTCGCTGAAGGTCGGACACGACTGACCGACTTTACTTTCACTTTTCACTTTCATGCATTGGAGAAGGAAATGGCAGCCCACTCCAGTGTTCTTGCCTGGAGAATCCCAGGGACAGAGGAGCCTGGTGGGCTGCCATCTATGGGGTTGCACAGAGTCAGACACAACTGAAGTGACTTAGCACAGCAGCACAACCTTGTGAAAGAGGCAGTGTCTTCACCACTTCAGAGATGAGAAAACTGAATCTCAGAGTGGTGACAGACGTTGCCCAAGTATGATCAGCTTTATACAGAAGAACTGGAATTTCTCCGTGAGCCTTCTGTGCGAACTTCAGAGCCCTTGCTTCCTCTGGCACATGATGTCCTAAGCACGACTCTTGTGATTCCAGCTGTCTAGGTGTTTCTATATATAAACCTAAGGTGTCAATGATCTAGAAATAGGCCATCCATCAGTGGGCACCATCTGTAGGGCTGTGTCCCAGGGAGCAACGCTCAGTTCCAGCTGAGAAATTTCAATCCTACAAACTTATTAACTCCTCCCTTGCAGTCCTTTCTCTACCTCTAGAAGAGTTTCCATAGAGCTCCATCTAGTGCTGCTGGGCAGGGCCAGTCTGCAGGGCTGGGCGAGTAGAGACAAAGGGCAGGCTTCTCTTGGTAGCATCTTCCCTAGTATGCTTTCCTGGTAGTACCCAGGCCAGGTGGCAGTATTGGATGATGGGGACAGCCAGGGAGGAGGATGAGTGTAATCCGACGTCTCCTGACAGGTCTATATGTTCCCACCCAAACCTAAGAGAGACAATCTCTTTTAAATTCACAAAGAATACATCTCAGTACCCAAATGAACTTTCTTTCTCACCATTTATGTATGTATGTATTATCTTTTTTTTTCTTAATTTCTCTGCCTTTGACCATGCTTCTCCCTCATTTTGTAGCACCCTTCAAACCTTTAAGTCTAACTAATATTTTTTTGAGACTTCCTCAACCTGAAGATTGTGCTAAGGGGTTCTACTCTGTGCTCATGGGATCTACCTTATTTCAAAAATGATTATGTAGTTTACAGTGTTCAAGACAGTGTAGCACTGGGAAAATAATTGAATGAAATAGAAAAGAGACTCCAAAAATAGACCTACACAAATATATTTAATATTTCACAAAGGGGAAAAAGAAACTTAGTTGAGGAAGAATACTTTTTTCAATAAATGGTATTGGAACAACTGGAAATCCACATCCACACACACACAATGAACATAGATACAGATTTATACTCTTCCCAAAAACGAGCTTAAAATGCATCATAGGCCTAAATGTAGAACACAAAACTATAAAACTTTTAGAAGACAACGTAGGAAAAAGTGTACATTTTTGGTTTGGTGATGACCTTTTAGGTACAACACCAGAAGCATAACCCATGAAAGAAAAACATCAGCAAATTGGATTACATTAATATTTAAAATTTCTGCTCTGCATAAGTTACTGTTAGGAGAATGAAAATACAAACTGCAGGCAGGGAGAAAATATTTGTAAAACACAAATCTGATAAAATGTTTCTGAAAAATAGTATACAAAGAAATCCTTAAATTGAACAACATGAAAACAAAAAAAGTATAATATAAAAAATGGACTTGAAATATTAAGGCAACCTATGAAAGAAAATATACAGATGGCAAATAAATATATGAAAAGATGCTCTCCATAAGTGTTATGAAGGAAACAATGAGATATCACTACAAATCTATTAGGATGACCAAAATCCAGAACTACACCAAATGCTAGTTTGGAGGTGGAGCAACAGAAACTCTGATTCATTGTTGGTAGGGAGGCAGAATAGTGCAGTCACTTCGGAAGACAGTCTGGCAGTTTCTATGAAACTGAACACCCTTACCATACATCTAGCAGTCATTCTCCCTGGTATTTAACCAAAGGAGTTGAAAACTTATGTCTGCATAAAAATCGCACATAGATGTTTATAGCAGTTGTATCCATAAAACATAAAACCTGGAAGCCATCAAGGTGTCTTTCAGTAGGGGAATGGGCAAATAAGCTGTGATATATCCAGACAATGGAATATTATTCAATAGAAAAGAGCTATCATATCATGAAAAGACACGGAGGAATCGTATGTGCATATCGCTAAGTAAAAGAAGGCTGGGCGAAAAGAAGCAACTACATAGTGTATGATTTCAAGTATATGACTTCTTCCGGTCAGGAGTACCTCCATTTCCGGAAAAAAACGTACATTGTTAACTATTTCAGTGAGACTCTAAGATAGCTGAAACTTCAGTAGCAAAAGCAGCCTCATTGTTGTCTCATCTGCTGTATTTATTTGTTAGTAAGTCATGTCAGTCTTATCTCTCCACTATCGACTTTCCCTCTTTCTCCCCATGTTCTCTGATGCTTTCTTAACTTCATCAACTCTGGACGGAGTTATGATGACAGCTTCCTGACCAGTAGTGGATTCTGGGATCTGCCATCTTGCTACCCGTGAAGGAGAAACACACACATTTCCACAGCCTCCAGAAGTGGCAGCTCGAGACAGTTGCTTGTTTTGTATCTTCCTGATAATCTCTCTGAATGGTAATTGCTTTGTACAAGGTGACCTCCCTTCTTCAGTGTCAACTCGCTGCTAGTAACTAGTTATTCAAGGACGTACAGTCCCATGCCACAGTTTAAGACGTTGCTGAAAGGCCATCCACTCTTCAGAGCACCCTGTGGGATCCACTGAGGGCCCTGTTGTAACTGCATCACAATTCAACTTCTTCCTCTGCTTCCTGTTCCCAGATGTTAGTCCTGAGCACACTTCCTGGTAAACCACCTGCCAGCTAATACCACCTTAGTTTCTTTTTTTTTCTTTTCCCCATGGAACATTGACTTAACTCTCTTCCAGAAGTGGTCTGAGAAAGCAGATGCTAAAATAGGATATTAGAGTTGTTTTATCCATTTGTTGACTGACAAGGTTTCTATCATGGATGATAACTAGAGTACAAAAAGCCCCTGGAATGGGGTAACAGGTTACTCTTAAAAAACACTCACTGGTGTTAAACTAGGTTGGGAGGCTTAGAAAGGCAGGAAACCCACTGAGGTATTTCAGAGGCACTACTTCAGTGGCTTAACACATCTGGGGATATAATGAACTCAAGAACAATGAAATAGGATAAGTATGCTATTGTGAAAGGAGTCAATGCTTTGGTCTATTTTCCCATTATTTGCTGCTAGTATATAAAAATACAATTTAGGTTTTGTTTTATAGAAATCTTGTATCATAGGAACTTGCTAAATTTACTGTTTCTCATAATTGTTTTGCAGAAGCCAAGAAGCTTTGAAAATAAGCATTTATTCATCTGCAAATGGAAGTAGTTTAACTTTTGCATTTTCCATATTCACACGTTTATTTTTCTTCCTTTTTTATGATGGCTAGAACCTCCAGGAAAATGTTGAATTTAAGGTAAGAGTCAGCATCCTTGCTTGTTTGCAATCTTAGGCAGAAAATATTTGATACTTCATCCTTAAGTAGAATGGTAAATATAGATTATTTTAGAGTGTTCTTTATAAGACAGAGGAAGTTCCCTTTTATTTTTAGATTGTTGAAAGCTTATTTCACGAGTGGATTTTTGTCCTTTATCAAATGTTATTTATATATCTGTCAAAAAGATCATATTTTCTCCTTTATTCTGTTATGACTGTGAATTGTATTGACTGGTTTTAAAATATTATTTCGTTTACATTCTTAGGATCACACTACTTATCTCTTTTTATTGATTTCTGAAATCAGTTTGCTAATATTTGTTAAGAATTTTTACATTCATGACCATGAGGAATATTGGTCTGGAATTTTATTTTTTAATATTGTTTTTGTCAGATTTTAATATTCAGGTTGTTCAGGTTTTACAACACAAGTTAGTTTTTTTTCTGAAAAGTTTGTAAAAGATTCGTATTCTTCTTTTCTGAATAGTTCAAGATAGCTGACCAATGAAGACATTTAGAACTGAATTTGTGTGTGTATGTGTGTCTGTGTATGAGTGTGTGTGTGTTTAATAAAGTTAGGTTTTCTCTTTCATTTTTGGTCCATTTTGGTAAATTGCATTTTCTGAAATATTTGCTGTTTCATCTTAGATGTCAAAATTATTGGCATAGAGTTATTAATAATCTCATTCTTTAAATATATATAGGATTATAGTAATAATCCCTCTTCCATTTCTGTAATTTTTATTCTTTTTGTCTTCATCAGTTTAGATAAGCTTTTATGAATTCTGGTGATTTTTTAAAGCTTCAATTTTTTTTTTTTCTCTATTGCTTGGTTGTTTTCCATTTCAATGATTTATGCACCTATCTGTATTATTTATTTCCTTTTACTTCCATTGAATTTACTATGCTCATTTTTTCCCCTAACTTCTTAGGGTGGAATCTTAGTTCATTGTTTAGACTATTTACATTTATAACATTAGCATTTAAGTCTATAAATTTCTCACTATTCATTACTTTATTTGCATCACACATTATGTTTACATCACCTTTTATTTATTATTATTGTCCCTTTTTCCTGTCTGCTTTTCAATTATTTGAATATTTTTAGAATCTAATATATCAATTGGATTCTTAGCTTTACTTCTTTAGATTATTTTTTAGTGATTACTGTAGGGCTTGGCATATATATCTTTAATCTTTCACATTCTACCTACTGCTGATAGTAACGTTTGACATAAAATATAAAACCTTGCAATCAGGGAGGTATATTCACTACTCTCATTCTATTTTATATACTATAGTTGTCATTATGTGTACACATAATTCCAACAAAACAATGTTATAATTTTGCTTCACACAGTCATAAGTAAAATGAAGTAATTGAAAAGGGAGCTACTCCTCCATTTTTTGCCCAGTTATTTACTTCAAGTGCCCTTCGTTCCTTTTGAAGAACCAAATATCCATCTGGTATTGTTTTCTTTCAGCCCAAAGAACTTCCTCTAGTATTTCTGGTAGTACAGGTTTCCTGGAAACAAATTCCTACTCTTTTATATGAAACCATTTTTCATTCACTGTCTTCTGATCCTCATGGTTTCTGATGAGTAGTCTGTATTAATTCAGATCAGTTTCCCTGTATGTACTGTTTCGTTTCTCTCTGGCTCCTTTCTCTTCATGTGTGGTTTTCAACATTTTGACTATGGCATGCAGTGGTGATGTACCTAGGTGGGACTAACCCATAAGAATAAAGTGAAAAGTCACAGAAACTATAAGCAGGTATAGGCTGCTGGGGAGCAATATTAAATCAGCTTCCACACCCAGTTCAATGGCCTTGTTGAGAAAATCTACCACTCAGCCCATTGGGCGAATAGATCTATATCTGCAAAGTAAGAAATGTGATTTCCAATTTGTTTGTGGTTTATCATTTAAAAGCGAAGTTTACTCTCAGTATGAAATACAGAAAAGAGGAGCATAATGAAAGGAGCCTTGGACCTTGGATCTTACTCCAGATCTAATAACCATTCATGGGGTCAAGCCACATTCCTTCACTGGGCCACCAATTTCTATGATAAATTTGAGAGCTTCTAATAGGTGACTGCTAAGACTTTGACTGTGTGGATCACCACAAACTGTGGGAAATTCTCAAAGAGATGAGAATACCAAACCACCTGACCTGTCTCTTGAGAAATCTATTGCAGTCAGGAAGCAACAGTTAGAACTGGACATGGAACAACAGACTGGTTCCAAATCGGAAAAGGAGTACATCAAGGCTGTATATTGTCACCCTGCTTATTTAACTTCTATGCAGAGTACATCATGAGAAATGCTAGACTGGAGGAAGCACAAGCTGGAATCAAGATTGCTGGGAGAAATATCAATAACCTCAGATATATAGATGACACCACCCTTATGGCAGAAAGTGAAGAAGAACTAAATAGCCCCTTGATGAAAGTGAAAGAGGAGAATGAAGAATTTGGCTTAAAGTTCAACATTCAGAAAACTATGATCATGGTATCTGGTCCCATCACTTTATGGCAAATAGGTGGGGAACCAGTGGAGACAGTGACAGGCTTTATTTTTTGGAGGCTCCAAAATCACTGCAGATGGTGACTGCAGCCATGAAATTAAAAGACGCTTGCTCCTTGGAAGAAAAATTATGACCAACCTAGACAACATATTAAAAAGCAGAGACATTGCTTTGTCAACAAAGGTCCATCTAGTCAAGGCTATGGTTTTTCCAGTAGTCATGTATGGATGTTAGAGTTGGACTATAAAGAAAGCTGAGCACAGAAGAATTGATGCTTTTGAGCTGTGATGTTGAAGAAGACTCTTGAGAGTCCCTTGGACTGCAAGGAGATCCAACCAGTCCATCCTAAAGGAAATCAGTCCTGAATATTCATTGGAAGGACTGATGCTAAAGTTGAAACTACAATACTTTGGCCACCTGATGTGAAGAATGGACTCACTGAAAAAGACCCTGATGCTGGGAAAGACTGAAGGCGGGAGGAGAAGGGGACAACAGAGGATGAGATGGCTGAATGGCATCACCAATTCAACGGACATGAGTTTGAGTAAACTCCAGGAATTGGAGATGGGTGGGGAGGCCTGGCATGCTGCAGTCCATGGAGGCTGCAAAAAGTTGGAAATGACTGAGTAACTGAACTAAAGTGCTTTATTCTTTTTATGTTTCTAGAACTGTTCAAGGCTTCAAAAGCTCAACAGTAGAAAATGACTGGGTGGATTTTGCCACCATCTCTTATAAACCCACATTGCTGCATTGTGCTCCTTAGCTGATGAAGGAAAGTAGAGATTTTCATCTTCAAACCAAATATAAAATTAAGTCATCTCTTCACTGAACTCCTTAACCATGTTACTTTTGAAATTAAAGGGTCTATCATATCCAGCCTCCCCAGATGAATTTGTGGTTTTTTGTTCTTAGTGGAGTACAATCTGTCCCTATGTCTTATTTTTTTAAATAGTTAAAGATGTGCTCCTTGTGTAAACAAACTCTTGTAGCCATAGTAACAGGAAGCAAAGCTACCCAGGCAGTGATGAACTGGTCCAGGAAATCTTTTTATCTGAAAAAATCTATACTTTTGCTGTTTTGATTAGGTTTAATTTCTGTAGAAACTTTGGTTCTTTTAGACAAAAATACAGACAGGGAGGCCTACAATTGTTATTATAAGTTTTAACTTATTTAAATAGGATAAATTTAAAAGTTTAAAGTTGCCTTGGAGATCAATTTCTCTAATTTTCTAAGGTAACTGTAGCCTATACTAAAATGAGTGAACTAAGAGAATAAGTTGGAAAAATATTGATGGCTTTCTAAGTGTCAGGTCCTTTATACGTGCTACCTAACACTTCTAATCAGACAACTGTGTAGGATAGTTAGATTTATTTGTACTTTAGAGGTAAAATTAAGGCTCAGAGACATTAAATTACTTACTCAAGGTCACCTAGTATAGTTTATAAGCTGTTGTGTGTAGTTTAAAAGCTATGGAGGCAAGATTCAAATCCACAGTATCTGAATTTCAAACACTGATGACTCTAAAGTGTCTGTTTTTCCCACTGGGCCATGTTGCTTCCTGCTACATCATAATATAATTTTTATAGAAATAGGCTAGAACATGAGTTTCATGATTTCAAGACAAATGTTTTTCCATAAATTGTATTATTCCTCTTTCTGACTCTCCTTGATCTTAGTGTGAGTTTCTCCAAAGTCTAAAAATAGTGAGAAAAGAGACATTGACAGTGGTTAATACTTATTAAGAGATTGTTGTGTACCTAGGGCAATACTAAGTAATAGATTACTGTATTCATTTCTCAGATAGACCTTTACATTTAGTATCATGAATGTTCTTTTATGCAGGTACAAAATGGAAGCTTACAAAAGAGAAATAATTTGCCAGATTCCCTGGAAGTGCTGAGACAGAAGGGGACCACTCAGAGCAGCTCAAGGCAACCCCTATACTGCAGAGGAAGTTGCTTCCGATGATCTCTTTGGTCCTTCTAAACACAAAGATGCTTTGGTTATTCTGAGAATAAGATGATGTTCAAATGCATGCTAAAAACCAGTGGCTTTGGTGGCCAGGAAAGAGAGAGCTTGGCATGTGCTGACTTGTCAAGAGGATGTACAGGTGTGAATATTTTTAGTTTTAAGGATATGTTGCAAACTGGTGAGATGGAAATCTGGATGTAGTTAAAACAGGAGATCTTCCTCTTGGCATTTTGTTATCCTGTGGAGTCATAGCTATTGATAAGAGAGTTTATTTCTCTAGTCCTCAATTCCCTCATTATTGTATGAAAGGGGTTAAACTAGATGAGCTCCAAGATTTCTTCTAGTTTTCTACATTCTAGAATTATATTCTTCTATTCTGTCTCTCCCCTCCTCCCTCCCTCTCCATCTCCCTGCTTCGGTCTACTTTCCTGCCTTCTCCTATAAAACACATTGTCAAGATGACATCATTGATTAAAATTATTTCAAATAAGGACATTAACAGCCACATGTGACTATTTAAATTTACATAAGTAAATTTAACAAAGAAGACATTTTGCTCTGGACTCCCAGAAACCCTTCTCATATTTTAGTGATTACTTTATCACTCTCTCCAGAGCAATTTATGGACAGGAACGTGCCCCAGAATTTTAAACATTTATGCAACTGCACAAAAGATAGCCTGCCTTTATTGATATTAATGAGAGGTCACAAATTTAAACTGCAAACACCCATAAAGCAATCCAAATGGTGCTAATTGACACATTTATGTGTATCTATGGATTGGAGATAAAGTACTGGACTTGGAAACAAACAAAAGACCAGTCTTAATTTTGCTTCTTAATGGCTGTGTTACCTTGGATATATAACTTAATCTCCACGGACTCACAGTTATTTTTATTTGCAAGTGAGAGATAACATTTGCTTTGTCCTGTGTCTGCAGTGAACATGAAGAGAGATATTTGAGGGAGGATGAATTGGACCTCTGATCCAGTGCTGGTTCGTAATCACCATCAGATATTTATGAATATGACTCCAAGCAAAGTTGTGAGATGCATTATCCAACAGTCTCCTAAGAGCACGTTTCTGTCTCTTGCACGGTTCACTGTGTATGCTATTCCCTACAACATCTTAGCCTCACAAACATACACCATGACACAAATGATGTGCAGAAGCTCAGACCTCACCGTTGGATTGGAGATGCAGGTGTCTGCATTCTCACTTAAACTCCATTCATTCTCACAACACAATTTGCCTAGATTTTACCTTGTGGAGCCCCTTCTTTGCCATTAAATGACCCTCCCTTAGCAGCTGTTGAGTAGCTAACTTATCCTTTTCCTTGGCTGCTTCATCTAATTTACCTGCGTTCTGCAGACCCCCAAGTGTTCTGGTCACACATACTCACCAGCTCAGAAAGTAGTCTAGCAAGTGAATGATTGCTAATGGATTCTCACAACAGTAGTTGATTATGACTTATTTTATTATGCCTAGAAGCAACTGTTTTACCATTGGAGCTATCTGTTCCTCATACAAACACATTATAGCCTCCTCTTGTAGTAGCGATAAAGGTAGTACAAGGAACTAAAATCCATATAGCTCTTACAGACATTATTGCTATTCACGCATTGACTCACTTCATTACTCCCCCGCTCCTCACCTTGATATAAGTGGCTTCTGCTCCTTTTTGGTCCCTATTAAACCCTGGACTAAGTCAACTCGAGGTCTACTTAATGTTGAGGGTAGGAATTCTGTCTGTTCATTTGTGTATCTCCAGCATCTAGTATAGATCCTAGTGTATAGGATAATACTGGAAGAAAGAGAGAAGGGTAGAAGGATAGTGAAGGAGAAAAAGAAAAGAATTAACTAATATTTGAGTTGCAAAACGGCTGGCTCCAAACTACAGAGCTAGTCTGTGAAAGATTTAAAAGAGATCCAGGTCATTTGGTTCATAACTACTTAATGTGAGCCTGAATTCTGATATATTTTCCTGTGTGTGTGTGTGTGTGTGTGTGTGTGTGTGTGTGTGTGTGTGCGCGCGCGCGCACGCGCGCATTTGCGTTTGCGCATACTCAGTCGTAACGATCTCTTTGCAACCCCATGGACAGTAGCCTGCCAGGTTCCTCTGCCCTTGTGATTTCTCATGAAAAAAAAAAAAAAATTAGAGTTGGTTGCCATTTCCTTCTCCAAGGAATCTTCCTGACCCAGGGACTGAACCCATGTCTCTTGTATCTCTTACACTGGCAGGCAGATTCTTTACCACTGTACTACTTGGGAAGCCATATTTTCCTCTAGATTTGGAGAATTTTTATAAGTGTAAACCCTGAAAGAATCTTTTATTGTATAGAGTCTGTTCAACTCAATAGATAAACATTGAACACGCGCTTGTTTCAGTCTCTCTACTTCACTCTGGAGCTACACAGATAGCACAGAGATTGCTCCAGCCCTCTGGAAGATAAGCAATGTTGAAGGCCATGCAGACCTACACACATTATCAATATAAGGCAAAAAGGATATCACATGCATGTCTGATACAGAGTTAGCCCCATGGACGATGTTTAATCTATCACAAGGGAACTGTCTGGAGGGGGTGTTTAAGTTGTGTTGCCACATCATTGTTTTGCATATAAGGACACTGAAGATCAGTGATATATAAGATATATATATCTAATGAAGAGATAAGAATTAGAATTTGTTTTGTGGGGTTTTTTTATATTTATTTTGGCTGTTTGGATCTTAATTGTGGCATGTGAGATCTTCAATATATGTTGCGGCATGGAAGATCTTTTAGTTATACCTTGCAGACTCTCAGTTGCAGCATACAGGATCTAGTAACCTAAGCCCTCTGCTTTGGGAATGCAGAATCTTAGCCACTGAATCTCTAGGGAAGTCTCAAGAATTAGAATTTGAACCAATGAAAGCTGACCAAATGTTTATGTATTAATCACTATTAGCCAACACGAAACAGCTTGTAAATTTCTTCTGCTAACCTTGGATTGTCCTAGGGTAGGCAGGTAGTATGGGGCTTTCCCTGATGGCTCAGTGATAAAGAATCTATCTGCCAATGCAAGAGAATGAGTTTGATCCCTGGTTTGGGAAGATCCTCTGGAGAAGGAAATGGCAACCCCTTTCAGTGTTCTGGACTGGGAAATCCCATGGAGAGAGGAGTCTGGTGGGCTACAGTCCATGGGCTCACCAAGAGTCAGACACAGCTTAATGACTAAATAACTACAACAGGAAAGTGGTAGTATGCTTGAATCAACAACCCAGTTTCTTTGCACCAGCCCAGGGAAACCACTCAGAATGTCAATAAAAGTGTATTTCTTTGAAACTCTCTACTGTCTGCACATCCAGTGGGCTGCTTTTGTTTGTGTCAGACATACCTGAAGACATGTCATATGCCCATCTCATATCTCCAGGGTCCCTTAAAATAGCTAATGTACCACATTCCTCTAAGGTCCAAAGAGCCCAGCAGATAGAGCTGGGAGGGCACTATGACCTGCAGCTCTCTTCCCACCTCTGAGGGCCATGCCCTGCTCTCGTCTTCTTGCCTCATACCATGCTCTGAGAAGACTGTTTATCCTTGGTCAGTTTCCATGGCAACCACTTCTCCCACAGTACTATCTTTTTATTATAGAAATTGCCAAAAGAATAAAAATATGTGGAAAATAATTAGGAGATTTTATTGCAAGCTTTCTCCAGAGTGTGGCAGGTAGGGAAAGAACTAGAAGGTGAAGGCTTTAAGACTCTAGCAAAAAAGAAAAAAAATATCAGAGCACTGTAGGCAATTGTATTAATGCAAAAGATGTAATCTCATAGCCAAAGTGGAGTGTAATTTCCTGTCTCTGCTGTGAGAATACGTGTATTTTCATTTTTACTTGTGGATGGTTATGAGAGGTAGGTGGAAGAGGTTTTACACATGTTATGTTAGTTCTAGACGTGATTCTGTCTGGATTAACGAAATTAAAGTATTCAAAGAATTTAGTTGCTGATGGCTGTTGAATCAACAAAAAGCACTACATCTTTGGTGTTGATCAATAAAGAACTGCTTCATCTAGGGATCTAAACTTGAAGGCAATAAATACTCCTTTGGGGAGCCTTTGGAAATAAGATGAGGTAAGAGTAATCACTGAATTGGGAGTCAGGATACCTATTTTCTATCCTCCAGATAGTAAGTTTACTAGCTGTGTGATCTGGAACAAGGCATCTAAACTCTCTACTATTCTGTTTCCCCATCTATGAAAGAAGCAGCTTGTATTTGATGGTTCCAGCAAGCTCTGAGAATCTTGAGCCTCCATATTTATGAGTTTTGGGATGCTTTATCAGGATGGCAAGGAAAGAAAAAGTAACCAAGAAAGGTCTGATAATGACAATCGTGCCTGGTACTTTCTAACAAAATCAGATCATTGTGTTGGACAGAGTGTTACAGGCTTTATGGGCATTACCTCACCAAATTTCATGATAAAGTTGTGTGGGAGTGATTATTGCCCCCATTTGGCAGATGAAGAAGTTGAAGACTAAGGAGATGGAGCACAGAGTTAGTAAGTCATAGAGCTAACCGGCAAACCCAGGTCTGCCCTACCCAAATGGAGAAACAAAACTGCATCCCAGCCTTGCCATGAGAGACGAAATTTAGACTGACTCCTTGGGTCACCTTGAACACACACATGGAACATCCAGTTTTTGTTAATCACCAAATCCAAAACGCTGGGGAAAAACCAAAGTTCCCTTATTGAAGGAAACCATACTCCAGGCAAAATTATCTCTCTGCATCATTTATATGCAGTTAGGAAGTGCCTGGCTAGATGCACCTGTGAGAGCAGAACCTGGGAATCAGAAGAACACCGTTCAGGTCGGTATCCAGATTCTCTTACTGCCACACCCCTCACCACCATTGAAAACAGAGAGAGACAACATATGCAATGTCCTCTGAGAGATCTCTTGAGGATAGGGTTTCTGTGACCTGAGCACCTAGAGCAGAGGTGGTCACCAGTAACATCTGAAGAAGATTCATATTCTACAATCATCAATTTTGATTCTAAGCTACTGATCTTACTCAGTTGGCTCTGGGTCTCTAGTTTATTGCACCCAGATTCCTCTCTGTTATAAAAACCACTGACTACCTTCATAATACTGCTATGTATGCCAAGGGTTTACCTACATTCGAGTTGTCCAAAAGAGTCCCAGTCTGTTGTACTGGTGTAATTGTAATGGTAATGGTGATCTTTCCACTTTCAAAAGTACATATTCAAAAGTTTGCACAATAAATTATATGGCTCACTTGATGTGCCACGCCATTATCCTTGATCCTCATACTTTCATTGGAGATACAAAGAGACTCTAAAGACATAAGCAAGGACTTCCTAAGGGTTTGAAAATTATTTAGTAGCATGGAAGGGACAGTTTTTATAAAGAAAGAAACAGAACTCAGAACTAAGAAAGAGAATCAAGCTGCTTATCATCAATATTATTAAAAGGTGGATTTCTTAGCATGAAACACTGATAGGTAGGAACGCAGTGGGAGACTTCACGAGGTGACTTTCTGATCAGTAGTTGTAAATGAAAAGGAATAAAGCAAAAAGAAGGCAAAGGGAGGCCAAAGCTTGTGGCAGGTGGCGTGTTAACAGATGGCAGAGAAAACCAGAGCTGCTTAGCTTTTAAGCACCTGTTGTTTAACTCAAAGCGGATAATTTTCAGACTGCAGAGCATAGAACAGATGCAGTTAGTCAGCAATTGAAGGCTACAATAGATGATAAGATAATTAGGGAGCAAGCCCTACCTTCTTTATATTCATTCCAGTTTCCAGATGCAGACAGATTACATTTCAAGGTACCGAAACATCTTGTTAATATGAGTAGAGGAATTGCAAGTCATCTCGTAGAATCATGTAGAAGGAAAAAGTATTAGAAACAACGGAAATGAGAAAGTGCTACCCTGAATTCTGACAGATTACAAAACCAACAGATAAGATCCTTTATTAATCCCAAGAAAAATTCTGGGATAGATTATATATCTATATCTATATAGTTATATATATATATATTTGATATAGATATATCTATATCTATAAATAGATATAGATATATATAGTTATAACGCATCAAACCAATGGGTATTCTAGAAAGCCCATATAAGTACACTTGGGATAACTTAAGGTTTTATTTCCTAGTCTGATGAAGTCATTCGAATATTTGAAGAGAAGAAAGACATAACTTTTACATTGCTTTGATGTTAGCAATATATATGACAAGGTTGTCTTTATCAAGTTGTTATAAAAGCAAATGCTATATAAAGTGGATCATACCTCTTATACTACTCCTAGAAGATCCTTTGATGTTGTTGTTTAGTAACTAAGTCATATCCAACTCTTTTGTGACCCCATAGACTATAGCCCACCAGGCTCCTCTGTCCATGGGATTTTTCCAGTCAAGAATACCAGAGTGGGTTGCCATTTTCTCCTCCGAGGGAATCTTCCCAACTCAGGGATCGAATCCACATTTCCTGTATCAGCAGGTGGGTTCTTTACCGCTGAACCACCTGGGAAGCCCAGAAGATCCTAGTTTCTTCCTATTAACAGAAAAGTTGTAGCCCAAGGTAATACAGGATGAATTTGAGGAGCCAGGTTTCAAACCCAGGCAACAAGGTCTTAAAATCCATGCATTAGGTCACTATGTTACAATGCCTCTCCATTCCATAAGATGTAAACATCTCTAATAAATGTACAGGTGGCATAAAAACCAGAATAAAAGGCAAATGACAGAATCAATGTTTGAAAACATCCAGAATGTTTCTGGATGTTTGGAATATGGTTCAAAACTTTGCAAAAAATGCAACAAATATTCCCTAGTTCTATGTATTGGTTTTACACTAAGTACCATTAAGAGAAAAACTTCATTACCAAATGATTCCCATTTTCATGAACTTTCCATAGTAAAGTCCATGTTCCATGATTAAGAAAAAACAAGGGTAAATATAGAAGTTTAAAGTGCAAACTTTGGAATCAGCCAAAACTGGACTTAAGTTTATATCAACTGCAAATCATATCAACTCACCCACATTGTTTTTAGCCTTGGAAGCAAAAAAAAAAAAAAATTATCTATGCTGGTCGAAACTTGTTAACCAAGACTAATGCATGATGTACCAAGATAGCTTTCAATTCAGGATGAGGAAAGCTGCCCTAACAATTAGAGCAGTGATAAATAAAAGCTGTGGTATCTTCAACATTGGGTGCACTTACTTGAAAATTAGGTGATTGTCTTCCATTGAGTTCAGAACCTATTCACTTTCTCCATCTCTTTTCCTCTCTTAATATCCTTGATATCCTCCAGGAAAACTGAAAACCTTTGACCTCCCTCCCCTTTCTGTCTTCATCTTTTTCCCTTTTGGTTCACTCTCATCATTGCCTAGTGGTCTTTCTCTTACCTTCCCCTTATCCCAGTGCTGGAGAGCTCCATCATATAGTTTGGTAACACCACAGGATGGACTGCCTGGGGCCACAGTACCTGGGTTCAAGTCTTAGCCCTGACTTTTACGAGTGTGTGACCTTTAGAAAGTCTTTGAACTCTTTGAGCCTCTTTGGTAAAATGAGAATGAACAATGGTTCACACACTAGTGTGATAGTTCACTGTGATTTTTACACTGAGGACTTATTCAGAAGTCAAGTATGTGTGGATATACATTTGCCTATTTATTGTGAATAAAAATGGGTTGGAGTCTATGGCTTGAGATCTTATCAGAATCAAAGTTTCTCATGTAGTTCCTGAGGAACAGACATCTCTGTAGAACTACTGGCCTCCTCAGTCTAGACCAGAGGATGGAGGAACCAAGAATCTGTGAGTCTCAAAAAAAAAAGCTCCTCTGCAAAAGTAAAGAGAAAAGAAGGCTAGATGATGCCTATTAATACCTTACAAATTTCACAAACCCACTAAATAAACTTATTCCTATGGAAAGAAGTGAAAGCAGCAATGATGGAGGAAAGGGCCAATGCTTCTTCCAAGAGAATGATGTAGAGTCAATTTTATGGACCCAGACAAACACTCTAAAAGAAAACAGTACCGCCTACACAAAAAGGCAATAAATAGGAATCCAGGTATAGGATACTATGGTGTTCTAGGCTGTATACAAAGAGAGCGTTGCTAGTGGATGGAGTCTGTGGGAAAAAGAAAAAAGGTTGTCTGCTTCAGTATATTACTAGAGCAAGTGAAGTCATAAAATCTATTTAGTCTGGTACCCGAGACTACCCATGTACAGAGAAGCAACAGTTGAAGACAAGTCACTTCAATTCATAGATGATGACGTTATTGATGGAGACAGAAAGTTGGGATAATGAAAACAGTTTGCAATAAATGTACACATTTTCAGCTTTTTCTGATTATTTTACCAGTGCCGTTTATTAATATTCACTATCCCTCTCTTGTGTTATTTATGCTTTGCCAAAATATGAGTGCAACACATCTTAGCATTTTTATTTACCTAGTAGTTTTGCTATAGAGTTCTCAGTCAAAAGGCATTATTCAGAGAGCAAAGCATTCAAGGGAGATGCTTCATGCCAGAAGATTCAAGTATTGAAACTTCAGATACTGCCTAACATATTATTTTAATATCATTATCATGCTGCTGCCTTCAATGAGGTTTTGCCGCAGCTGGCTTTTTTCATTTGTTGTTTTTGGGTTATAATAGACTATAGTAGCTTCCAAGGACAAAAAAAAAAAAAAAATCAATATACACTGCTAAAAATACCTTGGTGTTATCCCAGCTTGTAGTCCTGCCAGCCTTAAAAGGGAAGGAAAGAACAGCAGAGATAGGTTTTCAGACCTTGGCATTTAGGATTCTATTTGATGATTTCCAAATCAATGCACCAGAAATATGGTCTTTGTTTCTTTCGTAAGGATGGCTCTCTTGCCTTATTTCTCAGTAGCAGAAAACCCATAGTAGATACTGCACTGTTGAGGTTCCACTGTGCATTTCTCTGTGTTAGCCCACTTTCAGATTCCTGCTCACAAGGCTGGGCATGGTAAAGTTCCATGGAAGGAGCGTGTGAGTGTGTGCGCTGGGCACTGGGGAGGCACGTGGGCGTTGACTGTTCCCAGAAGCTCAATTTCAGAAATTAGGGTAGTCTGGGAGTAATGCCCAGAAGCACAAGTTAAAAACTCCTCTTCTCAGCCTCTGTCCAGGCAATGAGGAACTTTGCTTCTTGGGATTAGTCCAAAGTGCTCTCTGGCTTGTGACATTTTCTCGAACTAGAGAAATTATTTTTTGGTAAATGTGCCTTCACTACTGCTGAGGGGAGAAACTGGAAGTTGACAGGGGTTGACATCAAATTTGATATGATTTAGCTAAAAACAATTACTGAGACCCCTGAGACCCTGTATTAGACCCTGAGGCCTAATAAAGTTCAGATGTCCAGAACTTTATTAGGCCCTCTGGGGAATAGAAAACTTTAACAGGACTCTCACTCCCCTAAATTCAACTTATGCTAATAGTTAGCATCAAACTGAGTCTTGGGTGAGTTTGTGGCAGAATTCAAAGGAAAATCTATCATAAATACCACCTGGATTAGCTTTTTAGAGAAGGTGGTGAGTGTGATGAGACTTTAAAGATGAACAGGATTTGAATGAAATGAGGTCCAACATATAAAACATGTTGACAGTAGAAAGTTATGGGTTCTTCTGGATAACTCGAGCCAACTAGGGCTGAGCTTATTGTTTTGAATTACTTAGGGCAGTTATTAAAATGCTATTTGAGCCAGAATTGATTTAACTAATGAGTCCTGAAATCAACTAGACCTAGATTTTAAGCCTGGATTTTCTCTCCTACAATCCTGGGTAAATTAACTTAACCATTATCAACTTCACATCCCTGAAATAGGTAAGTGATACATACCACACGAGGTCATGTTGAAGAAAAAATTTATCATTTATTTTTTTCAACTGCTATTCTTTATGCCATCTTTCTACCAGGTATATAAAATTTGAAAATTCTAGGTACTAAATTATAAATGTAAACAGACAAAAATTATTATGTAAATTGTCCACCTCATGGCAAGAAACAAAAAGAAATCCACTAATGGTGGCTTTTAATTTGAGCTTTATGGAAAGAGGAGCTGAAGTGGGAGGAATTGTGATTAAGAAATATAGGTCCATCCTGAGTGAGTAGAATAGAGTAAGGGTGGGCAGAGAGGCCAGCTAAGAAGCTATTGTAACAGACCACATAATAAGAGTGTCAACGAGGGTAGGGGCAGTGAATAAGAAAATTGCTGAGGGGAAGAGTTCAATATGGCACTTTCTCCCCTAGAATTTTATGCCAACATATCCAAGAATAGTTCTGAGTTCCCAGTCTCACCCATCACGAAAGAATCATCACTAGACTTTCCACTGAGTATATATTAAGGCATTCTGACCTTTATTTACTTCTGAGAACAGCAGTTTTCCCAGGATCCCAGTTGGGAAAGAGGCTTATAAATAAACCATTTTGCTTGTTCACTGAACTAGACTGTCATTTGCAACGATATGCTGACTCAGGTGATGCTGAGTGAGTCCGACTGTTAATGTGAAGGTCTTTGAGGGGAAAAGAAACAACACTGCTCTTCCCCTTAAGTCAGACGAAGCAAAATCAAGGAGGCTGTGGTTTCAGCTCATTAAATGATCCCAAGTGTATTCATCAAATGCCTTGTCAAAAGTTGTGTTATCGACAAAGGGATTCTCTTTTCTCTAATTGTGTATAGCTTGGAGCCTAAGAAATTGCCTGTTCTAGAAGCAAGTAAACCCTTTCCTCCCTGCAAAGGTAGGAATTCTTGATTTTTAAATCGTAAGTACACTTGGAGGAAGAAAGCAATGACAATAGCAACAGTAAACAGTGTTTATGGAGCTCATACCAAATGCTGGAGCATTTACCATTTGTTAGGTAAATTATATACCTAAATTAATTCAAATAACAATTAACAGAAAACTTACTATTATGCCCCACTGTAAGGAACCCAGAAACTTGATTAAGAATAACAGAATAGTTATCATCAAGAACTAACACATATATATGGAATTTAGAAAGAAAAGACCAACACCATCTTAAAGTAGAAGCTTACAAGGAAATGTTAAACTATCTTTTCCCAAACAATGGTAACGATAACCCTGTATGCGAGACACTGAAAGAGTCACAGATGTATAGAACAGACTTTTGGATTCTGTGGGAGCAGGAGAGGGTGGGATGATTTGGGAGAATGGCATTGAAACATGTATAATATCATGTAAGAAACAAACCGCCAGTCTAGGTTCGATGCAAGATACAGGATGCTTGGGGCTGGTGCACTGGGATGACCCAGAGAGATGGTATGGGGAGGGAGGTGGGAGAGGGGTTCAGGATTGGGAACTCATGTACACCCGTGGCAGATTCATGTTGATGTATGGCAAAACCAGTACAGTATTGTAAAGTAAAATAAAGTAAAAAAAAAAAAAAAAAAAATACTGATAAGAACTTGACAGGAGCCTACTGTCTGCCACAGGGAAGCCTGACTTGAAATCCTGGAAATGCTCTGGAAAAATTGCAAACTCTCCTCCTGTTTTCCAAGTGAGGACCTCCTGCCACACCCTTTTTCCTTCCCCTTTTTGATTTCATAACTTTTTGCTCCTTCTTGTCAGTCATTTCCAGTTCACCCTCATCGTTACCATCCAATCCCTTTCCTCTTTTTCTTAATATTTATTTACTTTTAATTGATTGATGATTGGTTTACAAAATTGGTTGGGTTTCTGTCATCACTCATCAGCATGAATTAACCATAGGTGCACATATGTCCCCTCCCTCTTGAATTGCCCATTCTCACCCCTCTAGTTTCTTACAGAGCTCCAGTTTGAGTTCCCTGAGTCATACAGCAAAGTCCCACTGCCTATCTACTTACACGTGTTAGTGTCTATGCACCCAGGCTACTCTCTCACCCTCTCCCTTTTCTCTCCAACCCTTGTCCATAAGTCTGTTCTCTATGTCTGCATTTCCATTGCTACTCTGTGAACAGATTAGTCATGAATCCCTCTCCTCCTATTTTCCATTTCTCCACCCTGCCAGGGAGCTTAGTCGTACAGCTGGGTGAAACCATTGAGTGAGCACTGCTCTGGGGTCATAGTGTCTGTGTTCAAATCTTGGCTCTGATCTTTATTACCTGTCTGACCTTGACAAAGATCTTCAACCTGAGCCTCATATGTAAAGGGAGTGAACAGTGCTTAACAAACTAGTGTGATAATTCAGTGTGATTTTAAATAGAAAAATAGAGATACATACATATTAATCTATATAGATATATAGGCATCTGCAAGTATATCTCAATATCTATATCTTTATCTATCTATCTATCTATATATATATATATATATACACACACACATGTATGTCAGAGAAGGCAATGGCACCCCACTCCAGTACTCTTGCCTGGAGAATCCAATGGATGGAGGAGCCTGGTGGGCTGCAGTCCATGGGGTCGCTAGGAGTCAAACATGACTGAGCGACTTCATTTTCACTTTTCACTTTCATGCATTGGAGAAGGAAATGGCAACCCACTCCAGTGTTCCTGCTTGGAGAATCCTAGGGACGGGGCAACCTGGTGGGCTGCCCTCTGTGGGGTCGCACAGAGTCGGACACGACTGAAGCGATTTAGCAGCAGCAGCAGCACACATGTATGTTAATGTTGATATATACACATATAGTTGAGACATAAATCTCAATCTGTAATTTTCTTAATTAGCTCTTTATTTACCTATTTAACATTTTTGTACTGAAAAACTGCAAGGCTGAAGTAGGAAGGAAAATTGGTCTGTCTTGCTATTGTATCATCCTCAATGCCTAGAACAGTTTTTGGGACATAGTAGGTTATTTATTAAATATTTCTGTAAATAATAAATGGATGGATTGCCAATGCTTAATAAATGTTTGTTTCTTTCTGAGCTTCAAGCAAACATTGGGGAGTTTTGCTTCTGTTCCTCAGCTGCAACCTGGAGGAAAATTGCATAATCACTCTAATTGACTTCATAACAAATTTATGATTTCCAGTCTCAGCTAGGCTCTAAGTGTTTCTTGATAACTCTTTAATGTGTGTCTACTCAGTATCCTTTCTTTTTTTTTTTTTTCCAAAACAGTTCTTTATAACGTCTTTTCTTGAGTTTTCTCATTCTCCAATCTACTCTCCCTTCTATCCATCTACAGAGAAAAATCAGAGCCCCTGTGGCTTCACTCAGCCTTTGCTGTCCCTTCAGTCTTATGGTGGTTAAATTTTTGTGGGAAGTTGACTGGATTCAATGATGCCTAGATAGATGGTAAAACATTACTTCTGATGTGTCTGTGAGGGTGTTTCTGGAAGACTTTAGCATTTGACTCCCAGACTGAGTTAAGTCACGCCAATGTGGGTGGGCATCATCCAGCCCACTGCTGAGGGGACAGAATGGGGAAGAGAACAAAAGGGGAGAGAAAGGGAGAGTTTGCTCTCTGTTTAAGTTGGGGCATCCATCCTCTCTTGCTCTCAGACATTGGTTCTCAGACCTTCGGACAGGGGCTGAATTACAGTACTACACCAGTCTTCCTGGGTCTCCAGCCTATAGATGGCAGGCTGCGGGACTTCTTGACCTCCATAATTGCGTGAGTCAATTGCTATAATAAATAAATTTTACCTATATATCTAGATAGGTAGATAGATACTATTGCTCTGTTTCTCTGGAGAAGCCTGATTAATGCATCTACTTTCTGACCATTCTCCAAGTCTCTCCTACCTTCAGTCTCTTTCTTCCCCCTCAGGTTATACGAAGATATCCTCTACTAACTGCCGATAGAATTCCTCAAATGAAATTATTTCCTGTTGGCTTCACAAGTGTGAAGGGAAACACAAAGGCAGACCATTAAAACAGAAAGAATGGTTGTTTTTTTAAGGATTAACATGAAACCTATAGGTGAGCAAGAACTAAGCCTAGGGATATAAAAAATATTCTTACCTATCAAAGCTAAACTTCTTGGTAGCACCTGACCCCTGGGATCTAGAAGAAACAAAACACAAATATCAGATGAAAGTTGCGCTATTGTATCTTAGGGGCTTCCCTGGTGGCTCAGATGATAAAGAATCTGCCTGCAGTGTGGGAGACCTGCATTGGAGACCTGGGTTCGATCCCTGTGTTGGGAAGATCCCCTGGAGAAGGGAACAGCTACCCACTCCAGTATACTTGCCTGGAGAATTCTATGGACAAAGGAACCTGGTGGGCTACAGTCCATTGGATCTCAAAGAGTCAGACATGACTGAGTGACTAAAACTTTCACAAACTTTCATCTTAGGTTCATACAGCCCATTAAAATGATGCTTGCTGCAGCATTAAACCACGTGAACCCTTTGAAGGTTGAGAAGCAGATGTTATTATTGCCATTTGACAAATAGGAAACAGAGGCTCGGAGGACTGAAATAATTTGCCCAGGGTCACAACCTTGATAACTTTCATGGCTGCACCTGGACACTAGATTGTCTTATATGAAATCCAAGACTTCCACCCCCACAACCCTGGACCTCTACTGGGCTGAGCCCGTGTCACAGACCCACAGATACTTATTTTATGTTCCAACTTTTGCCCCAGTCATTTCTTTTACGACCAGACTCCAAAAAGACTAAGTCCAGATGCATCTATTGTAATAACTAAATGTACCATATCAGGAGCTAGGCTTCTGTTTTTATAACCTGTCTGTAAAAGTCACTAGCTATGCAGGGCTTAGCAATTTCCTTGGTCTAGTTAAAAATGGAGATAATAATATCTTAATATCACACACTCATCCAAAGATAATATGAATGAATACACTTATGTGTGTGTGACTTAGTCGTGTCCTACTCTTTGCAATCCCATGAACTGTAGCCTGCCAGGCTCCTCTGTCCATGGGATTTCCCAGGCAAGAATACTGGAGTGGGTTGCCATGACCTTCTCCGGGGGAATCTTCTTGACCCAGGGATGGAACCCAGGTCTCCTGCACTGCAGGCACATTCTACCATCCGAGCCACCAGAGAAGCCCTAAAAGGACTCCATGTATATGAACTCATCTTATGTAACCCAGGAATGTGTGGTGAATTTTTTCTTCCTCTGTGTAACACATGGTTCACCTTAACCAGTAGGTAGTCAGATACACAATTATCAAGCATCTACTAAGGGCCATCTTATTTTTTTTCTTGACTCCATCCTGATATGTTTTACCTGATTTCTAAAGTACTGATATCATTCCTCCATTCTGCTTTGGCAGATTCTTGCTGCCTGACTTGGTCCCCTTTGCCTCCCTATAAGTCTTTCTCCTATCCTTGTCCTCAATTTTAATAAAGGAATTATTTTTAGAAATGGCTCCTGAGATCCCATGCCCTAATACCCAGAGTTTGTGAATTCCTCCTATAATTGTTTTATACAGCACATTTGACCTTAAAGAGAGGTTATCCAGGTGGTTCTAATCTAATCACATGAACCTTTAAAATAAGAGAACTTTCTTCAGCTGGCTGCCAGAGAGGAAGTCAGAAGGCTTTCGAGCATGAAATAGTACAGGGACATGCTTTTGTTTGTTTGAAGCTGGAAGGGGCCACATGAGAAGGGATGTGGGCAGCTTCTAAGAGCAAACAACAGGCCCTGGCTGACAGCCAGCCAAGAAACGAGGACCTCCATCCTACACCTGCAAGGAACTGAATTCTGCCGACACCTGAATGAGCTTGAAAGTGGGTTCTCTTCCAACACCTCCAGATAAGAGTCCAGCTGGCTTACAACTTCGTTTCAGCCTGTGATACCCTGAGAAGAGCTCAGCTTAGCCTGCCAGGACCCCTGACCTACACAAGGTAATGAATGTTATATTAAAACGCTAAGTCTGTGACCTTTTGGCGGTGATAAAAACAGATACTACCAGTTTTCCTCTTCAAAAACTGTCTATATTGTCGTACTGTTGGAAGGGAACTAAACCCAAGGTTCGTTCTTCTTGAAAACACAAAATCTTTACTATGAAGCTGATGTCTTCCTTTTGTGTCTGGTAGTTGGGGCTGGGGAGAAAGGACAGGAAAGAAATGTGGCAACAGACACGCTGCTTAATCAAAGCCTCCAGGTAGGATTTCAGCATCTTGGCAACTCAATGACTGCTCTTTGTAGATGATGTTTGTAGAAACATCTTTAATGTACACCTTGGGAAGATGAGTTTGTAGAGGAAAGTGTCAGGGGTATCAGCTGTGGCATTAGATAGCCCTTACTACCACTGAACCGCTGTGTAGCCTTGGTTAAAACACCTTATCTAGTCAAGCCTCCCTTTTCATATCTGTGTAACAGGGAAACTAAGAGCACCAAATATAGTCATCTGTTGTGAGAATTAAATAAGAGACTGTTTATGAAGAATTTCCTTCAATCCTTGGCACCTATTACGTGCTAAGTAAATGGTTATAATTATTCATGTATTTGATGCAAAAATTCACCTCACTGGGAAACATCTTGATGCTGGAAAAGATTGAAAAAAAGCAAACTAGAGAAGAGAGTGGCAGAGCAAGAGATAGTTGAATAGCATCACTGGCTCAATGGCCACAAACTTAGCCAAACTCTGGGAGATGGTGAGGGACAGGGAGGCCTGGTGTGCTGCTGTCCATGGGGTCGCAAAGTGTCATACGTGACTTAGCGACTAAACTACAACAACATTCATGTATTTATCAAAAATTATATATTAATCATCTGCTCTGTGCCAGGCATTGCTAGACAACAGAACACAAATGTGAAAAAGGAATAGCCTCCACCCTCAAAACGCTCTCAGGGCACTGTGTCCATATGTATCCTCATTCATTCATACATGTAAATTTTCATATGTGTTTATGTGTCCTCAGGATGTGAGTGTTGTGAACACTGCATTCCCTGAAACCACTAAAGAACAAAGTACTGCATTCAAGCCTACGGGGAGGGTGGAGGTTACAGATCCAGCCATCCATCTTTCTTCTTCTCCTCAGAGGTAGGTGGCTGTTTACCCTGGGAACACTGACGGTGTAACTATTAAATCATCTCAGAGCCATGGAGCTGGGAGGTCCCAGCACAGCCTTCCCTCACACCCGCCCGGTTCTGTTCTGGCACAAAGAGGGATATGTTATGCCTCATACATGCCGAGAGCCATGCCACAGGAAAAGGGCTCCCCGTGCCAAATAATTTTGCCCAGTTCTACCCTTGGACCAGGGAAGCAAAAAGTGATCCATCAGCTTGATTGTCTGGGAGTCCCAGGGCTGTTCAGTACAGATCCATTAGTTAAAAGGATAAATATTTACTCTGGGCTCATCAGAATAACCCAGAAAAGGGATTCTGTGTTTTATCAGTAATAAAAAACACTCCCACTTAAGCTTGGATTTAGAGTTTCTTGGTCTTTAAATCTTCCCTGCCTTGAACCAGTCAGACTTCCTGTGAGAGACTAGATTAGGATTTCCTCCTGGCCTCGGAGTCGTGCTGGGGGGCCGGGGGCGGTGGAAGCGAACATGAGCACAAAGGGAAATGTTCTGACAGGAGAGCCGTGTTTTCTTTTCCTGAGCAAAGTATGTGTGGCCTCAGCCTGGCTCCTAGGACACAGGTAACTGAAATATTTGCCCTTGGGAGAGAAGATGCAGAATGCTCTCTCCAACGGGTGAAATCAGAGATTTTAGATAAACAGCTTTTGAGGGACCCCGTTTCCTGAGCTATGCTTTGATCACAGGACAACAGAGCCAGGGAAAACACTCTTGTTATCCTTTCAAGGGAGAGGCTCGAGAAAGAACACTTGCCTGGGTCGCAGAGGTGAGGGTATGGTCAGGATGAAGGCGGAGTGGGGAGGGGCCTGGGGTGGGAGCTGGTCCCAGGCAAACCTAGGGCCCTTGACTCTCGCATCCTCCAGCCCCACTTTCCGTTTCTACAGCCCCACCCCCTCTCCTTTCTGGTAACTGGACTGACCTGGCAGAAAGAACTCAGACTGTGAAAGCAAACTAATTTTCTTCAGAAATGGGCCCTAAGTGGAGTAGACACTCAGAATGTGCTGAATGAGTGAAAGGGCCCCTCATTTTTCTGCCGCAGGGATGCTCTTTTCCCCTTCCCTCTGAGGAGGCCTCCTTTTCACTGTCTGTATTACGGGGATAATAATGCTACCTCAAGGGCTGTGTAAAGCAAACAAGCAGATTTGATATATGCTGAGCACAGAGACTGGTGCATTGTGGGTCAAAGGGGCTTTGAAACTTGGGAAATATACTGGAACCAGATGATGTGAAAACTGTTCCACCAAAGGCTTATACAGGAACTCAGGCTAAGGTTTGCCAGAGATGGTGAGGAAATTTTGATCAGGTGAACAAAATTGTCCTTTGGGAAGGCTTGCATGCACTGCCACCAGCATCCCAGGCTCTCTGTCATGCAAATCAGCCGGCTTCTTTAGAGCCAGGCAGAGGGTTCCCATGCACTCACTCCAGGGCGCTTTTATATCCTGCAGACTTGATCTATGGATTGTCAATGCAGTGGTCAGTGGGCAAGTCCTTCTCTGTCCTTCATCTACCGATAAAATGCTTCCACTCTCCTCCCACCACAGGGGAGAGTGCTGAGCTAGTTCCACAACATAGATTAGGTCCCTATAGTGTTATTATAATCAGGATGCAACCCAAGTTTTCATAAGGGAATGAGTGAATGTAGAGATGTAATGTAAATCTCTGTAACCTTCCTTTGAATTCATAATATGCTTTCTAGCCATCACGTTGGTCACTTGACTTCCAGAGTTACTCTTCACTGCTTTGCCATCGTGTGGGGACTTTGAGCTATCATGGATGCTTGCAAAACATCCATCCTCCAGTCATGACTGGAGAGGTGTTTAAGGAAGGGAAGGAGAGCTTGGCTCTCTCAGTGATGTTGTTAACTAAGGATGCTCATCTTGCCCATATCTTTGGGCCTGTTGTGATCGGTATCCAGTGTTCCTCCAAAGACACAAGGAACTGAGATGCCTTTCCCACACGTGATTCCACTGCAGGACAGCTTTCCCATCTCTTTTCTTCCCTCCTCATAATGAAACATTTTCCCAGAGAGTGAAGTAAGTCTGGCTCAGATTCCAGGAGAGACCATATCCTGTCTTGGAGTCTTGAGTTGTTTGTTTTGGGAGCCTTTGAGTTTTGATCCTACAACCCATCAGAATGGAGAATGAGTATATTATTTTAATATGCTTATATCATTAGCCTATTGATATATAGGTTTATTTTATCATGTTAATATATTTATTTTTAATATTTTCATTCTTCCTTTCTTCTGAAGATTTATTAAAGGTATAATTTGCTTAGGCATTTTTATGAACATAATTGATGGGATTCCTGTCGTTATGGGACTTACGACTCTAGACGAGGATACACATAAACAAATAAATGAGAAAATAAACTGTGAATACTACAGAGTTTTCCCTTAGGACTATTTTTATTCTATCACTTATTCTTCAAAGTGCCTGCCATGCACAAACATCCTTTTCATGTGCTGACGATAGGGTAGTGAATAAGATATTAATATAATCTTTGTCCCCAGCAGCATATATTTAGGGAGTCAGAAGTTAAATATCAAATTATACAGTTGTTTTAAAGGAAAACTTCAGGGCACTAAGAAGGTATAAAATGAAGCATTATAATTTAGACGTCGAGAAATGCTTCTTGGCAGATAAAGTGCTGGCCACCAGTGAATATGTTTTGCTGAAAACACACCCTTGTGAGGACCCCTTCTACACTGACTTTGGGATTGGTCATGGTTAGCCTTGCTCAGGAAATTACCAAAAAGAATGTTGAAATATATCAATTTTGAAATGTTGAAAAAATATCAATTGGCTTCTTTTGTTTGATATGTTTGTTTATTTGGCTGAACTGGATCTTAGTTGCAACATGCAGGATTTTTGATCTTTCTTGCAGTGCACAGAATCTAGTTCCCCAACCAGAGATTGAACCTGGGTCTGCTGCATTGAGCGTACAAAGTCTTAGCCACTGGAACAACATGGAAGTCCCTTGATTGGCTTTTTTTGCTACATATGGTTAGGTACAGGAAGAGAGAGATGAGCTAAAGAGAGAACTACGCACTTTGTAAACACTTTAGAGGGACAATAATGTAACCAAGACTTTCTAAGTTGGAAAATAAAACTCTTTCACAACTTTTTTTCAAGTAAGAAATGGCCTCAAGTTAGATTAAATCAAGAATATAGCTCTATAATTCTTTGTTACTATCGCTAAAACATTTAAAGTTATGTTTAATAGGCCCTCTCAGCTAGGCAAAACTGTTTCTAAGAATTTTAGCAGCATCTTCCTATGGAAGTATAATCCCAAAACAGTCTAGATAGAAGGCTATCTCAGAAAAGAATTGTGGACGTGGATTTTGACTTTTAGACTGAATGCAGTGTGACACATAGCAAACCCAAAAAAAGTTTTAAGAAAGTTCCACAATCTAAGATTAAAGAAAATGGGACCTTCCTCCAAACCCCCATTTTCCTTTGAATAAGCAGTCTTTATTCACTATTTATTCTGTTACAGGATAGCGGTAGCCTAAGGAACCTATGTCCGGGAGCACAGTCAGAGTAGGGGGTCCTGACAACTTGCACCTGGTTGTACTTTATAATTTTGATAAATCAGTGACTATTCTTTCCTCCTTCCATCTTTCCCTTTTTGAATGAAAGTATGTATTAGTTTTTGTTTCTATTTCACCACTGTGATTAGCAATTGGTGGTAAATAACTTGTCTTTTCGTGTCTCATGTCTCCGCCTCATTAAGGACCATAGTCAAGGAACTGCTCTCAAGGAGTTTCATCTGCATCTAGCCTTGAAAGAAAGTGAAAAAGGAAGTGAAGTCTCTGTCATGTCTGACTCTTCGCGACCCCATGGACTGTAGCCTACCAGGCTCCTCTGTCCATGGGATTTTCCAGGCAATAGTACTAGAGTGGATTGCCATTTTCTTCTCCAGGGAATCTTCCCAACCCAGCGATCGAACCCAGGTCTCCCGCATTGTAAACAGACACTTTACCATCTAAGCCACCAGGAAGCATCTAGCCTTAATGCAGGTTATAAGATTGTAGACTTTTAGACTAATACCATGATAGACGATACTTGGGGACTCTTCTTAGGGAGTTAATATGTTTTGCAGGTTAGAGGGACATGAATCATTAGGGCCAGAGGGAAAACTGTGATAAGCCTTTTTTTTTTTTGCCCTTGGGTAGCCCTCTCACACATGACTCTGGGCTTGGCACGTGACTGTTCACTGATGGAACACCAGAAGATGTGAGGCAGGCAATCATTTTGTGCACTGAAACTTGTTCTTTCTTGCTGCTGGAGACTCTGCATCCGTGTGAAGAAGCTCAGGACAGCCTGCTGGAGACATGGTCCAGCTGAAAACTACATATTCCGCGTCATGAATCTCAAACTATCTGTCTTCACTTGATGACTTGGATGACGGAAAATGCAGCAGTGATCCTAGAAGCCAAGCAAAACTGCCCAACCCACAGTGTTTACCCATAGTTTCATGAAAATAAAATGGTATTTTAAGTCACTAAGCTTTGAGGCAGTTTGTTACTCAGCAAAAGAGTAGTAGCTTTTCTGAGGCAAAAATATGTAAATTGAAATATGAAGGCTCCGGGGAGATGAGTTAGGCAAGGCAGAGGAGAAGCAATTTTCCAGGTAGAGGAAATAGCATTGATGAACCCATGTGGTGAGTTTGGGCCATATGGAAGCACGTTAGAGTGGCTAGAACAAGAAGAGTGAAAACAGCATGAAGTAAGTTTGGTGAGGCAAGAGGTAGACAGATTATGGACGGCTTCTGTATTCATTTAGTTCAGTTCAGTTCAGTCACTCAGTCGTGTCCGACTCTTTGCAACCCCATGAATCACAGCACGCCAGCCTTCCCTGTCCATCACCAACTCCCGGAGTTCACTCAGATTCACGCCCATCGAGTCAGTGATGCCATCCAGCCATCTCATCCTCTGTCGTCCCCTTCTCCTCCTGCCCCCAATCCCTCCCAGCATCAGAGTCTTTTCCAATGAGTCAGCTCTTCGCATGAGGTTAGCTATTGCCATAATACCGCTGTATACTAAAGTGTAGTGAGAAGTCTCTCAGTCGCTCATCCATGTCTGACTCTTTGTCACCCCATGGGCCGTAAGACCCCAGGTACCTCTGTCCATAGAATTTTCCAGGCAAGAATACTAGAGTGGGTAGCATTCCCTTCTCGAGAGGACCTTCCCAACCCAGGGGGATCAAACCCAGGTCTCTACTGGATTGCAGGCAGATTCTTTACCACCTGAGCCACAAGGGAAGCCCTGTACACTAAGACACTCCAAAATTCAGTGGCTTTAAGTGACTATTACCCATAATGTTTCTGCTATCAAATTTCGGAGCAGCTGCTACAGCTGAGCTTACAAGCTGAGCTCAGCAGGGCAGTTCTGTTTCAGGATACTGGTGAATCTGGGCTTTGCTCTTCACAGTTGTTTGAATGCAGGTTTTTTCCACTTGTGTTTTATGCTTAGGTCCAGGGTGTGAGGCAATAACTGCAGAGAAAACTCTTTTTAAATTTAATGTATTTATTTTTGATTGCACTGGGTCTTTGTTGCTGCATGTGGGCTTTCTCTGGTTGCGGTGTGTGGGTTTCTCATTGCCATGGCTTCTCTGGTTGCAAAGCATGAGCTCTAGGGCATGTGGGCTTCAGCAGTTGTGGCACCCAGGCTCTAGAACTCAGGATGAGTACTTGTGGTGCATGGGTTTAGTTGCCCTGTGGCATGTGGGACCTTCCCTGACCAGGGATCAAATCCATGTTCCCTTCATTGGCAGGTTTAACAATTAACATTGTCAATTCCTAACCACTGAACCACCAGAAGAGTCTTAGAAAACTTTTCATGGTGACAGCAGGGATGCAAGAGAGAAACCTAACCACACAAGCTTGGTTCTGTTTATCTGTGAATATCCCATTGACCAAAGCAAGTCACATGGATGAACCCAAAGTCAAGATAGGAAGTACATTTCAATCGTCAATATTTACAAGAAAATACTTTTGGCCAAAGCAAATCACACTGCTCATAACAGCACTATTTATAGTAGACAAAAAGTAGAAATGGTTCAAATGCCCGTTAACTGGTGAATGGATTTAAAAAGACATATCCTTATAATGAAGTGGATGACAGAGGATGAGATGGTTAGATGGCATCACTTGACTCAAAGGACATGAGTCTGAGCAAACTCCGGGAGATGGTGAAGGGCAGGGAAGCCTCACATGCTACAGTCCAAGGGGTTGCAAAGAGTCAGACACAACTGAGTAACTAAACAATAGCAATTCATATAATGGGATAGTCTTTGACAATAAAAAGATAAAAGTGCAAGTACATGCTACAATATGGTTGAACATCAAAGACATTCTGCTAAATGAAAGAATCCAGATATACAAGACTGCATATCGTATGAGTAAATTCATATGTAATTTCTTGGAAAGGCAGATTAATAGAGACAAAAGCTATATATCAGTGGTTACTTGGGTCTGAAAGTTAGAGTGAAAAGTACTGCAAAGAGACAAAAAGTCGATGGAAATGTTCTAATACTGAATTTGGGTAATGATTATACAACTGTATTAATTTACTAAAGGGGCTTCCCTGGTGGCTAAGACAGTAAAGAATCTGCCTGCAATGCAGAATACCTGGGTTCAATTCCTGGGCCAGAAAGATCCCCTGGAGAAGGGAATGGCAACTCATTTCAGTATTCTAGCCTGGAGAATTCCATGGAGAGGAGTGCGGTGGGCTATAGAGTATGGGGTCGCAAGAGTCAGACACAACTGAGCTATTTGCACAACAACAATTTACTAAAAATCATTGAGCTGCTCACTTACAATAAGTGAATTTTGTTAAATATAAGTCATATTTCAGTACTAGTATGAAAGTGTATAACTAATGGAATGGAAGATATCTTGACGTTGTGCTTATAACAATGAACATTTTCCAAAGCACTATTAAATAATTATTTTATACAGTGTAGAAATATTTTCAAAACTCTGGCTGACTACTGTCTCTTTAAGCAATTGCTGAGGTTACATTTTTTCTTTAAAGTTATTCCGAATTTTAGTCATTTTCCTTAGTTAAACAACTTTGGCTGTAAATAATAAACATTTTTTTTTTTGTATTTTGTTCTTTGAGCTACTGCATTTTAAGTTAGTGCATGTGGTATAAAAATTGGCATGCGTAAAAGCAGCTGCAATTAATGAAGCATGCTCTACTTACTGAGTTCTCATATAATATGTACAACAGAAACATGCTCTTATAAACAGGTCAAGAACTGCAAAATGTTCACTAATTGCTGGAATTTGTTCTTCTGTTTGAAATAAAACTGGATTTAACAGTCAGAATAGCTATTCAAGGGGTAATAGAAGCAGGAAGAAGGGACCTCTGTTATTAGCTAATCTAGCAATTATTCCCACATTGGAGCCTTGTGTTCTACATGAATATCAACTGAGTTTGTTGAGGAGGTGCAGCTGGAGAGGTAAAAGCAGCTGCCTACTCTAATGCAAAATTCCTTTGGTTAGGAGAATGCACTAACATTAATCTAATGAGATGTAGAATAAGCTTAATTCTCTGAGTGGAAAATGCCTATCTCCATCACAGGCCAACAGCAATTTTTCATACTTCCTTTCAAGGCACTTGGAGAATGTACCCAATGTGACATCATCTCATTTACAGACTCTTCCAAATTATTGTTTACAAGTTAAGCATTTATACTGAAGCAAGGTAGAATGTGCCTGAGAGCCTAGTCAAGAGTGAGCTTAGGAAATTTTATTCTTTTATTAAGAGGCTGGAGAGGAAGTCACAACTAAGACTGAACACAAGAATAATTAAATGTCTCAGCTTACAAAACGTCATAGGCATTGTTTCTAAGTTGATATTTATCCAACAAATATTCACGAATTCTGTTAGGTGCACTACTCACATTATCTCATTCAAACTCTCTGAAGAAATCCTTGTTCAAATCCTTAAGTAGTTTTTATACTTGGTTCTCAGTTTTGTGAATTCTGTGTCATCACAATGTACACTGAAGGGTTTAGGAACTTCAAGTGCTTATGTATTTTTTTTTTTTTTTTTGAAATGAGTTGATTTACAATGTTGGTTTCACTATGTATGACATAGCAGTTCCATGGTTTTATAGATTATACTCCATTTAGAATTATATATACACACCCTGTGCTTCACATTACATACTTGTATGTTATTTATCATATACTCGGTAGTCTGTGATTCATTTTTCACCCAGGAGTCTGTACCTCTTAATCCTCTTTGTCTATTTTGTCCCTCCCCTACCTCTCTCCACTGGTTACCATTAGTTGTTCTCTGTATCTATGAGTCTGTTTATGTTTCTTGTATTCATGCATTTTCTTTTTTAGATTCCACAAACAAGTGAAAGCACACAGCATTCGTCTCTCTTGTCTGACTTACTAAGGATATTCTCCAGGTCCATTCATGTTGTTGCAAGTGGCAGATTTCCTTCTTTTTTTGACTATGTTCTGGTGTGCATAATCATATCCTCTTTATCCAGTCTTCTGTTGGAAGGTGCTTAAGTTGCTTCCATACCCTGGCTGTTATAAATAATGCTTCTATGAACATCGGGGTGCACATATCTTTTCTAGTTTTCATTTTGTTCATATGTATTCCCAATATTAGAATTGCTAGATATTACTATGGCAGTTCTATTTTTAGCATTTTGTGGAATCTCCATAGTGTTTCTCTATAGTGGCTGCAAAAATTTACATTCCCACCAACAGTATATTAGAGTTCCCTTTACTCTATATCCTCACCAGCATTTATTATTTGTTGTGGTTTTGATGATAGACATTCTGAAAGGTATGAAGCGATATCTCATCATGGTTTTGATTTGAACCTCATGGATGATTAGTGATGCTGAGCATCTTTTCATGTGTCTGTTGGCCATCTATATGCCTTCTCTGAAAAAAATGTCCATTCAGCCCTTCTTATTTTTTAATTGGGATTGTTTATTTGATACTAAGTTTATATATATTTTTGGTATTAACCCCCTATTCAACATATCACTTGTAAATATCTTCTCCCATTCAGTAAGCTGTTTATTCATTTTGTTTTTGATGATTTCCTTTATTGCACAAAACCTTTTAAGTTTGAATAGATCTCATTTGATTATTTTTGCTTGTTCTCCTTACCTGAAGAGATAGATCCAAAAAAGTATTGCTAAGACTTATGTAAAAGACTGAACTGCCTGTTTTGTTTTGTTTTGTTTTTTCTAGAAGTTTTATGGTTTCCAGTCTTATATTTATCTTTAATCCACTTTGAGTTCATTTTTGCATATGGTATGAGAAAATGTTCTAATTTCCATCTCTTATGTAGCTGTCCAGTTTTCCTAACACCACTCATTGAAGACAATGTCTTTCTCACCTTGGGTACATCTCGTTTGTTGTAGATTAATTGACCAGAAGTGTGTGGATTTACATCTGGGCTATCTATTTTGTCCAATTGATCCATGTCTGTTTTTGTGATACTACCATAGTTTGATTACTTTAGTTTTTTATCATAGTCTGAAGTCAGGGAGCATGATATCTCTAGCTCTGTTCTTTTCCCTCAAGATCGCTCTGGTAATTCAGGGTCTTTTATGGATTACTTGTTCTATTTCTGTGGAAAATGTCATGGATATTTTGATGGGGATTGCACTGAATCTGTAGATGGCTTTGGGTAGGAAGGAAATTTTAACAGTGTTGTTCAAAGCCATGAACATGGGATATCTATTTCTTTGTATCATCTTCAGTTTCCTTGTTCAATGTCTTATAGTTCTCAGATCTCAGATCTTTCACCATCTTGTTTAAGTTTATACCTAGGTATTTTATTCTTTATAATGTGATTATAAATGGAGGATTGTTTTCTTTCTTTCTCTTTCCAATAGTTCGTTATTAGCATACAGAAAAGCAACAGATGTCTGTGTATTACTCTTGTGTCTGTAACTTTACTGAATTCATGTATTAGTTCTAATAGTTTTCTCATGGAGACTTTAGGGTTTTGTGTATATAGTATTATGCCATCCAGAAATAGTGACAGTTATATTTCTTCCCAACTAAGTTGGATGCTTTTTGTTTCTTTATCTCTTCTGGTTGCTGTGGCTAGAACTTCAAATACTGTGTTAAATAGGAGTGGTGAGAGTGAACACCTTTGTCTTTTTCTTGATTTTAGAGGGAAAACTTTCAACTTTTCACCATTGAGGATGATATTAGCCATGGATTTTTCATAAATAGTCTTTATTACTTTAAGACATGTTCCTTTTGTATTTGTTGAAAGGTTTTGATCATAATGGGGTTTTGAATTTTGCTAAATGCTTTTTCTGCATCCATTGACCTAATCCATGTGATTTTTAAATTTTATTTACTTTTTAAGTGAAGGATAATTGCTTTGCAGAATCCATGTGATATTTTATCCTTCTTTTTGTTAAAATGGTGTATCATATTGATTTTTTTGGATATTGAGCCATCCTTGAATCCCTGGGACAAATCCCACTTGCTCATGAACATGGTACTTTTTATGTATTGTGCAATCTAGTTTGCTAATATTTTGAGGAATTTTGCATCTCTATTCATCAGGGGTATTACCTGTAATTTTCTTTTTTGTGTTTGTAGTGTCTTTGGTATGTATGTAACTAACCATGGCCTCTTAACTGTGAATTTGAGAGCATTCTCTTCTCTTAAATTTTTTTTTTCTTTTTTGCTATTAACTCTTCTTTATATGTTTTGTAGAATGCCTCTGTGAAACTGTCTGATCTTGAACTTTGTTGGGAGTATTTTGATTACTAATTTAATTTCAATACTAGTAATTTTTCCGCTTAGATTATCTATTTCTTCCTGATTCAGCCTTAAAAGATTGTACGCTTTTAGGAATCAGTTTCTTCTAGATTTTTCCAATTTGTTGACCTAACTGTTCAAAGTATTCTGATAAATATTTCTGTATTTCTGTGGTATTGATAATATGTCCTCTTTCATTTCATATTTTGTTTATTGGGGTCTTCATTTCCTACCTTTTTAAGATTTATTTATTTTTTGCATATGGTGGGTGTTCGTTGTTGCACATCAGCTTTCTCTAGTTGCTGCGAGCAGGGGCAACTCTCAGTCATGGTGGGCAGGCTTCTCATTGCAGTAACTTCTCTTGTGGAATGCAGGCTCTAGAGCGCTGGCTCAGTAGCTGTGGTGCAAAGGCTGAGTTGCTCTGCAGCTTGTGGGATCTTCCTGGACCAGGGATTAAATTGATATCCCTTGCATTGCAAGGCACATTCTTAACCACTGGACCACCAGGGACGCCCCTATCCCTCTTTCTAATGAACCTATAGGCTTAACATTTTGTTTTCTCTTTTTGAAAAACAGTTCTTACTTTCATTTTCTTTTTTTTTCTCATTTGTTTATTTTCTCTCTGATCTTTATTATTTCCTTCCTTCTGTTGACTTGGGGCTTTCTTTGTTTTCTTTTTCTTGTTTTTAAATGGTAGGCTGTGTTGTTTATTTGAGATTTTTTTGTTTCTTGAGACATGATATAAACTTTTCCCTTAGAATTGCTTTTGCTGCATTCCATAAATTTTGGAAAGTTATGTTTTTATTTGTATTTGTCTCAAGGTGTTCTGTGATTTCCCTTTTGATTTCTCCATTGATCATTGAATTTTTTGTTGTCATGGTAACATGTTGTTCAGTCATCATGTGTTTGTATTTTCCCATTTTTCTTCCTGTAACTGATGTTTAGTTTCATACAAACAGAAAATAAGGCAACAATTTTAAATGAGAAAGTGGATCTGTTGGACTTGATATCTATAGGACAGTCCGTCCCTAAACAGAAAAGACAAATATTCATTTCAAGTACATATGGAACATTCTCCAGGATAGATTACATACTGGGTCACAAGTCTCAACAAGTGTAAGAGAGTAAAAAATAATTTAGACATCTTTTTCAACCACAACTGTATTCATGGTAGGAGGAACATTAGGTTAAAAGTTAGGAGGGCTATGTTTGAAGGCCCTGCTTATTTGCAGGACCTATAGAATCTTAGGAAATCCAATCACCCTGCTGAGTCTACATCTTCTTATTTGTATCTGAGGGCTGCTTCTGCTGCTAAGTCGCTTCAGTCATGTTCGACTCTGTGCGACCTCATAGACGGCAGCCCACCAGGCTCCCCTGTCCCTGGGATTCTCCAGGCAAGAACACTGGAGTGGGTTGCCATTTCCTTCTCCAATGCATGAAAGTGAAAAGTGAAAGTAAAGTCATTCAGTTCTGTGCGACTCTTAGAGACCCCATGGACTGCAGCCCACTAGCCTCCTCCATCCATGGGATTTTCCAGGCAAGAGTACTGGATTAGGGTGCCATTGCCTTCTCCAGTATCTGAGGGCAAATCATAGCTATTTGTCTCCTAAGCTCATTTCAGCAAGTCAAGTTTACTTGGAATATTTGATGGACCAATTATATAGGCTAAGTCTTCATTTCATTGAAAGCTGAAATTTTTCACAATGAACTTACATCACATCTCTTTTATGGGTATTTATTTGATTTCAATGTCCCCACATGGGCTGCAATTTTTTGTTTTATTCAATTAGTCAAAAGAACCAGTAAGATATCCGGAAAACATTTTTAAAACTCTGAATGTATTTATGTTTGGAGAAGAGAGTCCCTTGAGAGTCCCTTGGACTGCAAGGAGATCCAACCAGTCCATTCTAAAGAAGATCAGTCCTGGGTGTTCATTGGAAGGACTGATGCTAAAGCTGAAACTCCAGTACTTTGGCCACCTCATGCGAAGAGTTGACTCATTGGAAAAGTCTCTGATGCTGGGAGGGATTGGGGGCAGGAGGAGAAGGGGACGACCAAGGATGAGATGGCTGGATGGCATCACTGACTTGATGGATGTGAGTCTGAGTGAACTCCGGGAGTTGGTGATGGACAGGGAGGCCTGGCATGCTGCGATTCATGGAGTCACAAAGAGTCGGACATGACTGAGCGACTGAACTGAACTGAGCATTCTTGCAGTGATTAGTTTTAACTAAGCTGAGCCTTGGTGGCTCAGTGGTAAAGAATCTGCCTGCCAAGCAGGAGACATGAGTTCGATCTCTGGGTTGGGAAGATCCCCTGGAGAAGGAAATGGAAACCCACCCTAATATTCCTGCCTGAGAAATCCCATGAAAGAGGAACCTGGCATGCTATAGTCCATGGAGTTGCAAAGAATCAAATGTGACTTAGCATCTAAACAACAATAGCAAATCCTCTCTCTATTCTATGCAATTATTTTTTAAAGATCTCAAATGTCATTGGGAGTTTAAGATTATTCTGTTGTAACTGTCTCATCACTCGTGTAAGAAGTTGCACTAATTTTTTTTTTCAACATAGTGTTTCTGGTAAGTCAATGTATCTGACAATCACAGGGAATAAACTACTTATCTTTTCAGTTATGTTTGACTAATTTCCTTTTTCTGAGGAGAATTGAAGAAGGAGGCCTCTGGAATTGTCTTTAGCTCTGCGGTGAACTGCTAATTCGAAACCACAGGGTGCTCTTTGAGAAACTGCAGACTTGCATCTGATAACCATTTTATGGGAATGTGCCTTGGCCCTTTAGTTGTGGTTCCCCGCAAAATGCCAAGATGAGTGACATGCTTCCAGCAGATGAAAGCTCCACAGGGGTCTGTGCCAGAGACCTCTGACTACATCACTTGGCATTTGCTGATTTCTGCCTATTTTCAGTATAAGTGAATGTCTCTGGGCTACACTCTCATTTGAATCTTTGGTATTTCAGTGAAATACACATGTGGTCTAATGGAAATGCTGTCTCCAGAATGATACAAAATGAACCAAGAGAATTAGATTCTAATGTTTGAGAAAATATATAGAGAAGTTCTCCAATCATTGCCTCTAGGTGTCTTTTTAGGAAGAATATTTTATTTGTAAGATGTTAGCATCTCCATAAGCACTGGCTTTTGAATGTCTGCTCAGGTAAGACAGGGGTGGAAGTAAGTCAGAATAAAAAGGAGACAAAAATTAAATAATAGTTGTTGAATCCTAGGAATATAGTATGTATTTTTTAAATGTAGTATTCTCTTCAGTTCAGTTCAGTCATTCAGTCGTGTCCAATTCTGCGACCCCATGAATCGCAGCACGCCAGGCCTCCCCGTCCATCACCAACTCCCGGAGTTCACTCAGACTCGCGTCCATCAGTGATGCCATTCAGGCATCTCATCCTCTGTCGTCCTCTTCTTCTCCTGCCCCTAATCCCTCCCAGCATCAGAGTCTTTCCCAATGAGTCAACTCTTCACACGAGGTGGCCAAAGTACTGGAGCTTCGGCTTTAGCATCATTCCTTCCAAAGAAATCCCAGGGCTGATCTCCTTCAGAGTGGACTGGTTGGATCTCCTTGCAGTCCAAGGGACTCTCAAGAGTCTTCTCCAACACCACAGTTCAAAAGCATCAATTCTTCGGCGTTCAGCTTTCTTCACAGTCCAACTTTCACATCCATACATGACCACAGGAGAAACCATAGCCTTGACTAGACGGGCCTTAGTCGGCAAAGTAATGTCTCTGCTTTTGAATATGCTAAAGAGCCCTGCACTGGAAATAGACTGCCTGGTTCAAATCATAGCTCTATCATTTAAAGCCCCAGGACTTTAAGCAAATCAATTCACCTCTGTGCCTTGGTTTCTGCACCTATAAAATGGAAATACTTTTAGTAGTGTACACGGTTCTTGTACAACAACATTGGAAATTATGAAATGTTTGTGATTTCTCCTGTAACACATTGCCTTCCATGCCCCTAGCTCCAAAAGGACTTGACATGCTCACTCACACAAGAGGCAAAAGACATGTTTGTTTTCTATTTATTGATGGTTTACTCTGTGCTGATACACTACATGCCAGAAAATGGGCATTAAATAATACATCCCCATTGCCCTTCAGACATTTATAGTGGGATACAAGAAACACATGAGAACGAATAACTTACCATTGCTTTTATAAGCCTAGTTCTTTTATCAAGGAGGTGTATTAATAGAAAAAATGTCTTAGTCTGCAGAGAAAAATAACATTTGGGCTCTATCTGAAATGAATATTAGGGACTAGGCATTGCAGACAGAAGAAAAAAGCACTAACAAGACAGAGGCAGGAAAGCACATGGTGTCTGAGTACACATTTGCCTCATCTTTGGTTGGTCGTGAACATGTTAAACTCACCTGTTATATTTAAAATGGCCTGATGGCTAGCAGAGACCCTTTTATCTCTATATTTCCTTAGCAGAATGTCTTATACGTGATATAAGTGCAAGAAATGTATAGTGGATTGGTTTTACCTGAAAATGTGACTTAGATAATAAGTGCTATAGGATTTCAGAAAAAAACAGTAATTCATTCTATCCTGGAACTTTTATGGGCTAGATCTGATAGACAGAGTGCGTGATGAACTATGGAATGAGGTTTGTGACATTGTACAGGAGACAGGGATCAAGACCATCCCCATGGAAAAGAAATGCAAAAAAGCAAAATGGCTGTCTGGGGAGGCCTTACAAATAGCTCTGAAAAGAAGAGAAGTGAAAGGCAAAGNTTGAGAGTCTCTTGGACTGCAAGGAGATCCAACCAGTCCATCCTAAAGGAAATCAGTCCTGAATATTTACTAGGAGGACTGATGCTGAAGCTAAAACTCAGGTGCTTTGGCCACCTGATGCAACAAACCGACTCATTGGAAAAGACCCTGATGCTGGGAAGAATTGAAGGTGGGAGCAGAAGGGGAAGACAGAGGATGAGATGGTTGGATGGCATCACTGACATGATGGGCATGAGTTTGAGCAAGCTCCAGGAGTTGGTGATGGACAGGAAGGCCTGGCATGCTGCTGTCCACGGGGTTGCAAAGAGTCAGACATGACTGAGTGACTAAACTGAACCGCTTTTGTGTCTGTCTTCTCCTATCTCCCAGGCCTTACATGCCTGGCACAGGTCATGCCAGGAGGTCTTCATTTTTTCAAAGTTTATTGATTTATTTTTGGTTGTATCAGATCTTAATCATAGCTCAAGGGCTCCTCTTGCATCACACAGGCTTCTCTCTGGTTGTGGCACATGGGCTGTTTCCCAGTGGTATGTGGCATCTTGGTTCCCTGACCAGGAATTAAACCCTCATTCCCTTCATTGGAAAGTGGATTCCTAACCACTGGACCACCAGGAAAGTCCCCAGGATTGTCTTCTTTTTCTCAACATCAGTTATAGCTCCTGAGTTGAATTTACCAGACACATTTACATTCATGATTTTATTTGAAACTCATCTATTGAGATATGGATAACAAATATAGAAAATGTTCTATGTATGTGTGTATATAAACCCGTGTGTGTGTGTGTAGTGTTGTTCAGTCACTAAGTGGTGTCTGACTCTTTGAGACCCCATGGACTAGAGCACAACAGGCTTCCCTGTCCATCACCATCTCCCAGAGTTTGCTCAAACTCATGTCCATTGAGTTGATGATGCCATCCAATCATTTCATCCTCTGTCACCCCCTTCTCCTCCTGCCCTCAGTCTTTCCCAGCATCAAGGTTGTTTCCAACGAGTTGGCTCTTCACATCCGTTGGTCAAAGTACTGGAACTTCAGCTTCAGCATCAATCCTTCTAATGAATATTCAGGGTTGATTTTCTTTAGGATTGACTGGTTTGATCCCCTTGCTGTCCAAGGGACTCTCTAGAGTCTTCTCTAGCACCACAGTTCGAATGCATGTGTGCTAAGTCACCTTAGTCATGTCCGACTCCTTGAGACCCTATGGACTATAGCCCACCAGGCTCCTCTGTTCATGGGATTCTCCAGGCAAGCATACTGGAGTGAGTTTCCATGCCCTCATCCAGGGGATCTTCCACACGGTTTAAATGTTTGAGGATATCAAGCCCATACTAGAGCTAGTAAGTAACTGAAATTCAGCTAAAGACTTACATCTTTTGTCACTTAGTTTCAGACTTTTTCTCTAAGACCCTGGGTTTCACATTTCCAGATTTTCTTTGTATAATTCCAACCATCACTGAGCAGTCCACTCATCCCAATACTTTCTCACCTCACTGCCTTTCTCCAGGTTTCCACACATTTTTGGTTTCCTTATTATGTCTTTCTCACTAAATTTGAGGTAGTCTGGAATGAAGTAAATGCAAATTGTTTTAGTGGTTTAAATATTTATACTCCCATCCCCCTCCAAAATCAACAAAAGCTGCTGAGTCTTTAAATTTTANGCCCACCAGGCTCCTCTGTTCATGGGATTCTCCAGGCAAGCATACTGGAGTGAGTTTCCATGCCCTCATCCAGGGGATCTTCCACACGGTTTAAATGTTTGAGGATATCAAGCCCATACTAGAGCTAGTAAGTAACTGAAATTCAGCTAAAGACTTACATCTTTTGTCACTTAGTTTCAGACTTTTTCTCTAAGACCCTGGGTTTCACATTTCCAGATTTTCTTTGTATAATTCCAACCATCACTGAGCAGTCCACTCATCCCAATACTTTCTCACCTCACTGCCTTTCTCCAGGTTTCCACACATTTTTGGTTTCCTTATTATGTCTTTCTCACTAAATTTGAGGTAGTCTGGAATGAAGTAAATGCAAATTGTTTTAGTGGTTTAAATATTTATACTCCCATCCCCCTCCAAAATCAACAAAAGCTGCTGAGTCTTTAAATTTTAAAAGTAGAATTTAGGCCAGTAATTACAGTTATAAAGTTAAAGAATTTTCAATGTTTTTTTTTTTTTTTCCTTTTCTTAGACTTATCATCTCAAAGTAGAAATCTGAATTCCTGATCTTCTTTTCTCAGAATTTCATGTGAGAGGAACAAATCTGTTTACATAGCATTCCTAATGACCGTTAGTAGGATAAAGAAGGGGAATCAATAGACTTATTATTTGAGCCTGGCTTTTGAAACATAGCAACATCACATGACACATGTTCCCAGAGGAATCAACTGCCTTTTTAAGCAAGGTATGTTTTTAGACAAGGAATGCTTTTTTACTCTCCCCAACCCAGAGGAAAGTGTGCGAATGCAGATAAGATCAACTCAAAAATGAATAATGTAGGTATTTGCTATTGTGTGGAATAGAAATAACTCACCTTTTAAAACATCGTTATTTATGAATTTGACTTTAGCTGCTCTGTGTAAATCTTTTTTTTTTTTTTCCTTTCCTGGCCAAGTACTTGTGACATGAAAAATGGAATGGCATTTATCACTAGTTTGATACTTTTAGAAGTATATTAAGTAGAAAGAAGTTGACCTCAGTAAGTGAAAGGATATCACACCTAAGAATTCAAGGAGCAGTTCACAGCTATCCTCCTTGTTTTACCTGATCTTCTATTCTACTCTGAAGATTTTCTGTTGGAAGAGGTCATGGCAACTGTAAACCAAAATACGAATTAATCCTCCTCTTTCATCAGTAAGAAAAATAAGCAAGGATGGTGTTTAAACTGGAGTAGAAAATGGCAACCTACTCCTGTACTCTTGTCTGGAAAATCCCATGGACAGAGGAGTCTGGGCAGGCTACAGTCCATGGGGTGGCGATGAGTCGGATAAGCCTGAGTGAGCACACATGGTGTTTAAAATACTGATTTTCATCAAATTAAATCATTCAGAATTTTGTATGTGTACATATGTATAATGTGTGTGTGTGTGTATATACATATATATAGAGAGAAAGAGTGAGAGAAGGAGGTTAACAATAAAAAATTGGCTCCTATGATTATTAAAGTGGGCAAATTTTAAAATCTGCAGGGTGAGTCAGCAGCCTGGAGACTCAGAAAAGCCATCAGTTTTATTTCCAGTCTGAAAAGGCCTGAGAACCAAGAGAGCTGATGGTATAGTTCCCACCGTAATACTGGCAGACTCAGAACCCAGAAAGTGTTCACATTTCAGTTTGAATCTGAAAGCAGAGAAAAGAGTGGATGCACCAGTCTGGAGTATGGGTCAACCTTTTTCTTCTAGCCAGACCTTCAACTGATTGTATGAGACTCACCCACATTAGGAAGGGCAATCGGCTTTACTGATTCTGCTAATTTAAATGTTCATCTCACCCAAAACACCCTCATAGGAACACCTAGAATAATAATTGACTGATTGTCAGGGTACCCAAGAGTCCAGTAAAGCTGACACAGCAAATTAACCATCATACAGGGTAATCCATTAAGGAAGGATATACTCCTCACAGCTCACTCACAGGTTTTTCAAGCCTTCCATTCCCAACAACAGTTAGACCGAGGGCCTCTCTTTTTTTTTTACTAGTTGTTAACTAGTGGTTACCCTCTGTTCCTTGCCACGTCGGCTTCTTCAACATAACAGCTGGTTTCAGCAAAGACAAGAATAGAAAGATAATCTGCTAGCAAAATGGAAATAACAATCTTTTTTATCCAAAGCACAAAATTGAAAGCCTAGTACCTTTGCCATATTCTGTTAGTTAGAAATATGTTGCTGGGTTCAACTCATACTGAAGTCAAGGAAATTACATTAAAGTGTGAACACCAGGAGCTGGACATTACTGGAGGCCATTGTAGAAGTCTACCTTTCACACACATTCCCTCGTAGCTCAGCTGGTAAAGAATTGACCTGCAATGCAGGAGACCCTGGTTCAATTCCTGGGTTGGGAAGATCTGCTGGAAAAGGGATAGGCTACCCACTCCAGTATTCTTAGGCTTCCATGCTGGCTCCTGCAATGTAGGAGACCTGGGTTCAATCCCTGGGTTCAGAAGATCCCCGGGAAAAAGGGAATGGCTACCCACTTCAGTATTCTGGCCGGGAGAATTCTATGGACTTTGTGGGTCCATGGGGTCACAAAGAGTCAGACACAACCAAGTGACTTTCATTTTCACACAACTGAAATGCATGTGGAATGTTTGAGTGAGGAAAAAAATACATTTGAACCAGAAAAAGGGGACTTATTTCAAATTTACAAAATCTGGATTTGAAAGTCATTTTAAAAAATATATCATGTTAGCTCTATGAGCTTGTGCAAGTTAATTACTATCATTTAGCCAATTTCTTCATTATTGAAGTGGATGCTGTACTCCCTTTTTCCCCTGGTTAGGCAACTTGGTTTTCTTTCTCCATCCCATCTCAGGTCAAGTGATTAAGGTAATGCTGATATAATTTCCCTGCTCTTACAGGGATTGGCATAGGTCTGGCCATGCAAAGCCATAGTGACGAGCTCAGGATGGAATGCAAGATCCATTCTGTGTTCATGAGAAGCAGGTATAGGGTGTTTTCAGGAAGTATAGGGCAATAGAAAGCCTTTTCTCAGTAAGATTAAAACTGAGAGAATGTAAGCCTGAAATTGCCTGTGGCCATGTGGTTATCAAGTAGCAAAAGTCTTAAAGCAAAAGCTTTATAATAATAAAGCTAATAAAGAAATATAATTCTGAGATACAGAGAAAGGTGGATTCCTAAAGATACTGAACACGTGGATACAGCCTCACCTGAAGCTAGACAACCCTAACTCTTATGTGGGGCAATACATTTCTGCTTAAATCCATCTGAGTTGTGCTTCTGGTCATTGCCTGATCCATCCAGCACCCAGAACAGAGTGCAGCACACAGCCGACTCTTTAACACTGATTAATGTACAATGAGCAAATTTTGGAAGATTGACATTGCAATCCAAGGGGCGGGAAGTTGAAATATATCCCCCCCCACCCCCCGCACTGAGGCTTCCTGAACCCTAAAGTTCTATGATTGGCTGCTTCCCAGAATATTTATTTGAGACTTGTCTTTTGAACTCTTATCCAAAATATTTAGGGATGACTTAGGCGGCTCACTTCTATTCATTCATCCCTATCCCCAGGCTCACTGCCGAGTAGGTGGGCCAAACTCATAAAACTCTATCACTCACCAGCCTCAGGCACAGGAAACTGGCTCATAGAAGTTCCAAAAGGGAAAAAAAAAAAAGAAAATCACCAAGCATATAAGACCCAGAACAGGAAGCAAAACTAATGAAAGAATGTCCTTGGCTTTCACAGGAAATTATTCTCACTCCACCTCTATAAAAAGTAACAGATTTGACCCCTCATCTCTCCCTACCTCCTTCTCTCCATAACTTTCCAATAGAGGTGATGGGGGAGAACAAAATGAAAGACAGACCACTTTTCACAAAAATCATCATCAGAAACCACTTTGTCAGAGGCTGCCACTGACAAAAAAACCACTATAGCCAGAGGCTTCCATAGCCAGAGTAGTTAAGGCTGGTGAGTTGCTGAATTGGACAATTTTGAGTGAAGAAACTCATACCAATTACCAGTGATCACAGAAACAAAGCATCTCTTGCAGATAAAAAAACTAGAGACCTGAACCAGGGGCAGGGGTGGGGGGGGTG
>SJYA01002080.1:1862335-1910333 GCA_006410615.1 Neotragus moschatus
GGGTGGGGGGGGGGGGTGGGGGGTGGGGGGGGTGGGGGAGTGGGGAATGTTCAGGTTGCTTTTCTCACTGTTTTTCTTACTGTTCATTAAGGGAAATTCAAAACATTTTACATCAAATACCTTGATTGGATTTTGGTACTATGTGGGAATTGAAAGGGAAAGGATAAAATGCAGTCAATGATCCTAGACCAACGATGTCCCAGGCTGAAACCTCTGAAGAACCGGTTCATTCTGCATTTTTCTCTATAGCCCAGCAGCTAGAATTTACTTATTTTTTTGGCCAATCGGTTCAGAAAACAGTCTGCTATCTACCCCAGCTGGGGTAGGGATGGGGGCATCGTGAAAGAGCCTGCAGCCATCACTGCCTTGCAAAGAAACAAAAGGTTCAGGTGCAAGGTTCACCCAACCATGGATCAAAGGAAAGGTTCAGGTACAAGATCTAACCAACCATGGATCAAAGCATCAGGCCCAGTAGAGAGCCCAAGGGAGAAGGCAGGGCAGGACAGGCAATGAAGTGAGAAACCACTCAGCCCAAGCCTGAGGGAATTTCTCCAGTCTCATCCATTGTGACTGATATCCACAAGGCTTGGGGCAACTTTTCTGTTATTTCCACTCTCCAGTGTCTGCTGTGTAGCTTGGCAGATATATTTATTGGTTGAATGAATGTGTGATTGTTTCTGACATAAAAGAGAAAATATTTAAGACTACATGATCAAAATGGAGTTAGAAAATGTTTTGGGGACACTTCAATAAATGATTCCTTACACAGGCACACTGTTGTGCAGTTTGGGGTTTAAAAAGACCGTTAGTATTTAGTATTCGTTCCCTGGTGGCTCAGATGGTAAAAGCATCTGCCTACAATGCGGGAGACCTGGGTTTGACCCCTGGGTTGGGAAGATCCCCTGGAGAAGGAAATGGCAGCTCACTCCAGTATTGTTGCCTGGAAAATCCTATGGACAGAGGAGCCTCGCAGGCTGCAATCCATGGGGTCGCAAAGAGTCGGACAGGATTTAGCGACTTCACTTTCACTTTAGTCATCATAATATAAGATGTCAAACAGGCCTGATATATTATTTCATTGATTCCCGAATCAACGTATGTTAAATTACTGTTACTGCAGTCAGTTGTTAGTTATTTGGCATATAGAACTAAGCTGTGACCTGTTCCTGTGTCTTCAAGTTCACAGTGGAGTGGAGGGTGTATACACACACACTGATAAAAATGACAATGAAACATGCATTTAGACAAATAATTACAATAAAGCATGGCAAGTGTTAATGGAGGAACCAAGAATGTACATAAGATGTTGTGCAATTTGTCTGTGGGAGCCAGAAAAGCTTCACAAAACTGATGACAGTTTAAATGAAGAAGATTTTGGCAACTAGGGCTTCTCCAATGGCTCAGCCATAAAAGAAGTCTCGTGCAATACAGGAGACATCGGTTCCATCCCTGGGTCGGGAAGATCCTCTGGAGAAGGCAACAGCCACTCACTCCAGCGTTCTTGCAGGGATGATCCCAAGGACAGAGGTGCCTAGTCCTACCAGGGGTCACAAAGATTCAGACATGACTGAACACACACAGGTAGGGCAAGATTTACCAGAGAAAAAGGAGCTTAAACACAGAACACCGTTGAATACAACAGAACAAAAAATACTTGCCAGTCAGTGGCAGAATGAGAGTGGGAAAAAAGTTGAGGCCAAATCATGAAGGCTTGGGAAGCATCGAGCTTGAACCATGACATGACTTCCAGGTCATGGGAGTCATTTAGAAATGTTAATTGGGGTGTGTGTTGAAAGTGTTCAAACTTGCATTTTATTATCTAGATTTGCAGAAGAGGAATCCGAGCAACAAAGGTAGTTTCTCCAGGGTTATAGGGAGAATAATAGCAAAGCGAAGGTTTTGCTGGGTTGAAATTAAAACGCCCTATGTCTACTTCCTGCTCAGTGCTTACTCATTAGAGACAATATTTGTCATGTGGAAAAAGAGTTGATTATAATCAAGCTAGAAATTCATGTACCTGAAAATCTTTAGAAGGGAATATGCAGGGGAAGAAACAAGATAGAATAGCAGATACGAATCAGTTCTTATCAGTCTGAATCTGTTTTACATTTCATTCCAGGCTCTGCACATTAGCACCAACACAATGAATCTTTGTAAATTAATGAGGATAACAGCGGGAAAGAATCAATCAGCCACTCTTGTTCCAAAACCCTCCTAGGTAATAACCTGAAATGAACCTTAGAGTCATGACCCCAGACTAATAGCCTGCTTCATACACTTTGAACAAAACAATTAAATAATCACATTTCTCATGGCCCAACTTCCTGAATGTATTAATTAGATTAAAACACAACTTGTCAGGATCCCTTGAGAGGAAGGGGTTTGCTGAGTGCATTTTCTCCTGCCCTCCAGCTACCAAAGACACATCCTGCTTTCACAATGGAGGGAACCTGTACCTGCCCAAGCATGCCTCTTTAACACACATCTGAGCATATTCCTTCTAGACCCGGCCCCCTTGCACCTTCCCTCACCTGGGCTACTCCTCTGATCTACTAGGCTCCTCCTCATCTACTGGGCAAACATCGGCATTTCAACTCCAGTTGCTTACAGATCCTATCTTAAAATATAGAAGCCAGTAGATAGCTCTTCTTGGCTCAATTTTAACATTCATTCCACATCCATTCATTCATTTATCCCTCCAGTTTCTATGAGAGATGTGCTCAAATCCTGGTACTGCTACTTCCTATCTCTGTGTTCCTAAGCAAATTATTTAACCTCTCCAAGGCTCAGTTCCTTCATCTGTAAAGTGAAGATGATAACAAGTCATACTTTGGGTAGTTTACATGAGGATGAAATGAGATAATTGCTTTGAAGCCATTCCAGTGGTGCCTGGCTCATTTAATGAGCAACTTCTCATTGGTAGGATTTCAGGGATTCAAGTAGGAAAACGGCACTGTTCCTGCAACAAAGTTCTAAAACACAAAATGGATCCAGCCATACACCAGGACACATGCAGTGATAGGTACATATGTCACCCTGAGAACACAAAGGATGGGATGACTACAGCCAGGCCAGGGTACTTCCTGCCAGGGTTTCTGCCTGGGCTGCCACTGATCATGTGATGCTATTGTGAGAAACCTAAAAACTTCAGGTCTCTGCCAAGTAAAATGCCTTTTCTGATGCTCTGACCTAAAGCATCAGCACCCACCTCCCTGCCTCATTCTGTCCCTTTCCTTGAATTATTGTTCTTCATGGCAGTTATCACTAGCTGGCATTATATTATGTATTCACCTGTTGATTTGTTTACATCAATATATTTATGTTGCTCTCAAAGTGTGGTCCATGGAGCCAGGAAACTTACTAGAAATGCAAATTCCAGCCCTAGGAGATCAGAATCTCTAGGTGAAGTGTTTAGAAAGCTATGTTTTAACAATCACCTGCAGGAGAATTAGATTCTTTCTAAAGTTTGAGAACCACTGGTTTACAGTTTGTGTCTACTTGAGAATGACAGCTCCTTGAAGCAGAGACTTTTTTGTTTACCACTGTATTCCTAGTGCTTAGATCTGCACTGAACACATCGTAGGTGTTTAAACAGTAGTTGTTGAATGAGTGGACAAACGAATGACTACATCTTAGTGGCTGAGTCAAAATTAGTATCTAGCTAGTTCTTTATTGCCCAGGTCTATTTTCTCACAACCTGGCTCCAAGATATAATTTCTATTAAAAATACCAGCATGCTAACATAAAAAAATTATTTATATTCAAAGTAAAAGACAGTGGATTTTTGGACATACGTATTGATACATATATCTTTTTGCTGGAGAAGATACTTAGAAAATGCTTAGTATTTATATAGAAAGATATGCATGAAAACAACTGTCAGAAGCTCTTCAAAGTAGTCTTTGGAGCTTAAGTTCATGCTGAGGCTGGTTTTGTAATGCTCAGGAGACACAGGGCCAAGGAGTTTGATAGAAATCCAGTTTGCTGCAGAGTTTTGTTAAAGTAAACATTTTCAACCTAACAAGAATGTCTATATCCACCACAAAGAGCACAAACATATGAATGGGAAAGGAGAAGGGAGGGAGGCAGGTGTTGACGATGGAGGCAGAGGGAACGGAAATGAATGCTCGTGTTAAAGATCTATGGCCTTTTCTTTCTCAAGAAAACAGGCGTGCTATCTCAGCTGCTAGCACCATAGCAACAAGCCCACATCCCGTACCACACCCTCCGTCTTGAGGTGATTCCTTGGAAAGTTAAGAAGCCAGAGATAAGAGGAGCAGAAAGCTTTCCCTAGAGAGAAGGTTAAAGATGCATGGTGAGAGCATTCCATGTGGTGACCTGGTGCTCAGAAGGAAGTCATTCCAGTCCATTTCTAGAGAAGGAAGTGAACAAGCCCAGTCTGTGGCTAAATGTTAGCATGTGTGTAGGGTGGAAGGTCATGGTAGGGGCAAGGCTGCAAGGCACTTTAAAGACCAGCATTTAGCAAAGACCAAAAGCATCACAAAATACAAAGCAGTGTTTTTTTTTTTTCCCCTAAAGAGGAGATGTTTCCCTTCTTCCCAACATTTGATGTGTTTGATCTCAGCGTAATTATAGAAGCAGCAGCAGCAGCAAGGAAAACAGCTGATCTCTCAGGCCTTAGAGTTAGCATCTTTCCATTGGGTTTAAATTTCCATTTTTAAAGTTACTTATTTTCTCACATTTGTGTAGATACCATAGGTTCCTAATGTACATTATTTTAAATCAAGGTGCATGAAAAATTCTTGGTGTTGGGCACTCTTTTTAGCAAGCATAAGCTAGGTTCTGCTAAATTAAGGTATCTACCCAATTAGAATGACTTATCTAAAGTTTACTTATTGTTCAAACTACCTGTTCAATGAAATTCAGGGAAGGGGATGCGAAGCATCCTTTCCAGGTAGGTTTGGCATATCCTTCTCACTGGGCCAATTATTATAACCTAGACACTCAATACCCTTTAAAATACCTGCCTAACAAATTCTTACCAGGGGTCCCCAATCCCCAGCCTTCCAGGGTGCAGACTGATACTTCCTGTCAAATCAGTGGTAGCATTAGGTTAGAAATAAAATACACAACAAATGTAATATGCTTGAATCATTCTGAAACCACTCCCCACCCCCACCCCTGCCCTAGTCCATAGAAAAAATTATCTTCCGTGAAATCAGTCCCTGGTGCCACAAGGGGACCACTGCTCTAACTACCTTTAAAAGCTGACTTTGATCTGCAGCTACAGATTTGACTGTTCTCATTTGTAAGAGAGAGGGCATTCTACATGAGAAGACCAGTGTAATGAAAGACAAGGAGGCTGGCTTTGAGTAGATTTTATATTTAAGATATGCAAATATTTATCCTTAAAACTTCAATGTCAAGGCATTTTTTAGACACATGGGTCAATGGCCAATAAGCCACTGTGGGTCCTGATACCCTCCATTCTTTTTCTCTTAAGCGTGATGTTCCCATAGCAACCAGACAGGACTTCAGCTCTTTCCTTTTGCCTTCTGAAGGTTGAAGGTGCTTGGGAAGGTAGGGAGGAGGAAAATGAAATGGAAGCAGAATGTGTGTAGCCACTGAGTGCCAGGCCCTTGGACATCTGCCTTTCATGCCATATTCACTCCATTCACTCCTGAAATAAGTTTTATTTCCTCTTTATTCTTGATTCTGCTTTATTCTCAGACTCCAGTTTGTTCAGTTTTCAAGATATTGCCAATTTCATCACACTGTTGTTACTCCAGGTAGGGTCCTCAGGCCCCCACCATGGACGCGTTCTGGGAGCCAGTTAGAAATACCGAGTGTCAAGACTTTCTCCAGGCCTACTGAGTCAAATCTACAGTTGTACCAGCTTCTCAGGTGATTCAGGCAGATTTTAAAGTTGGAGAAGCATGGTGCTTTACTCATGTTTCTCAACTTCAGGTGCCTGGGAGAATCAATTGGAGAGTGATTTTTAAACAATCCCCATTCCTGGATCCCACCCCGAGTCAATTAAGTCAGAATCTCTGTAGTTGGGGCTAGGACATCTGTGTGTCTTAAAAGCATTTCCCCACCCCAGTGATTCTAATGTGTAATCAGAGTGGAGAAGTCTTGTGCACCAATTTACTTCATTATGGAGAAAGGTACTAACTCTACTTATAATAACAGAACTCTCTTACTACCAGAGGCCTGGATACCCGAATCAGGTTGTTGTTACATGCTCTTCTCTTAAGATAACACCTACAGTGCAACAGGACCAGGAGGACTGTTTGTTTCTGTCTGTGTCACTCTCAGGGATGTCAGTTTTCCAAGTTCAGCAAAAAAACATACTTAAGGCAAATGCTTCTTTGCTTTTCATTCATATTCCAGAGCTGTTTAAAGTCTGGTGAAAACATGCTTTGTAAACATTTCACATCCCAATTACCAAAATACTAGTAAATGCTATAGAGGTCTTTAAGTCCCATTTCTTTTTTAAGAGGAAGTGATAATTTGTTGAAGGGAAGACAGTAAAAGCTTGTAAAGTAAAATAGTTGAAGCCTGAAAATTAAACCCTTAAAATTATAATGACTTTCAATCTCAGGATAATGAGAAAATGTTCTTCCTTTTAGCATCTGGTGGGAGATTCCTCTTAGGGAAAGACCAGCCAGTACAGTGAAAATATGAGTGGTGGTGCTTTGTTGGTTTAGTCACCAAGTCGTGCCTGACTCTTGTGACCCCATAAACTGCAGCCTGCCAGGCTCCTTGGTCCATGGGATTTCCCAAACAAGAATCCTGAAGCGGGTTGCCACTTCCTTCTCCAGAGGATTATCCCGACCCAGAGAATGAACCTGTGTATCCTGCATTTCAGGTGGATTCTTTACCAACTCGGGGTTCGAACCCAGTCTGCCTGGATTGCAGACAAATTCTTTACATCTGGGACACCAGGGAAGCCCCCGAAAATATGGGTATCCCCTGCTATCTGAAAGCAGAGCATCCCTATGAAACTTTTTTGAAGCTGAAATGTCTAAAGTAAAGAAGCAGTTGCCTTAGGACACCTCTTACTAACAGATGCACAAAATAAATCGAGCTAAAGCACAGATGCTCGCAGACAGTCAGAGCTATGACAGCCTGATGCTAGATGCTGAATGTAATCACTGCAGAAAGAGCTTGATGGACCCACTCTTGCTGCTCAGAGTCTGTGTTGCCTCTGTGACACTCCCTGCAAAACAAACGCTAAATGTTTTTCCTCATCTTTCTCCTTTTTTCACAAAAGCAAAATTCTTCTCTGAATTTCTTTTGGTTAGCAAAAAGTATAGGTCTTTGGTAAACACAAAGTGGTATACAGAAAATTTTGAAAACCAGGGAATATGTGTATATAAAAAAAAATGCCCCCTTGATGTACGTGAGTCCTAAGTGATGTAGGTAGGACTAATGGTGTGGCTTCAAATGTAGGGAATACTTCAGCTTCATAGGAGGAAAAAAGAGAGAAAGGAATTCTATGATTCTTTGTGCAGAGAGACATATCTCCTTATAACGAAACAGTGAATCCCAGTGCAGTGCTGGATGTGACTGGGTTTCTCTCAGACAATGATTAAGGAACTTGGAACTTAGTTCTGCTTTTAGGTTTATATGGAACCAATTCAGAACAGAGGCTGAAAATAGAATCGTTAGTTTTTGAGCATTTTGGTAAAATCTTGGAGAAAACTTTGGGTAGTCCAAGCTGTGGAATTTAGCATACTGAAGAAATTCATCCTAAAAAGAGAAAGTTCTGACTGACTGTAGCCTAGTACATTGGGAAAATATGTTGCTTTCTTCCCTGCATTATCATAGTAACATTTGGGGATTTTGTTGTGGTAGTTAGTAGATTACCTCTCCACCAAAAGTTGAGAGTCGTCTCCCCAAATAATTATGTAGATTTTTTAAAAATCAGGAGTTCACAAGGCAGTATGCAATATGGGTATTTACATAAAGTAGGGGCATCTTTCAGGGGACTGGAGAGTGGGTCCTTCAAATACCCCCTTCTTCAGGGACTGCTTTCCATTGTCTGTCATTTGGTAAGCCCACATGAGCTTGTCAGTTTCCCTTATTTGCTTTGTTCATCAATCTTTGTTAGTATCTGGTCTTCACCTGGGGTCTGAGATGGACCCGACCAGGACGTTAGTGACCCATGAGCCACTAATTACAACTGAGAATGAAAGAAGTTTTCCACTCAAAATCACACATACACCCACGTGGACAAAAACAGATGTAACTGAGAGCCAAGTTCGAAATACTTCGAGAGGATTGCATATCAGTACAGGTAAATTGCCCAAAATTCTAGCTAGAGCTGGAAAAAGACAATGAAAAAAGTGGAGGGAAAAAAAAAAAGCTGTGCACGAATGAAACACAGTCTTAAACTGTATAATGGATTAGACTGTTTGCCGTACCCCACCCCCCGTCCTCCGCCAAGAGATATGTTCATGTCTTAATCCTTGGAACCTCAGAATGGAAATGTATTTAAGAAAAGGGTCCTTGGAGATGTAATTACATTAAGATGAGGCCATACTGGACTAGGGTGGGCCCTAAATCCATTGGGGCTGCACAAAAGTCAGACACGACTGAGCACACACACACACATACTAAATCTTAGAAGTGGAAATACCTCACACAAAGGGACAAACACAGACAAGAAGACCTTGGGAAAACACTGGCAGAGACTAGAATGATGCAGCCACAGGCCGGGAAAAGCCTGGAGATGGCTCAGTGGTAAAGAATCCACCTGCCAATGTAGCAGTGGCAGTTTCAGTCTCTGAGTCGGAAAGATCCCCTGAAGAAGGAAATGGCAACCCCCTCCAGTATTCTTGCCTAGGAAATTCCATGGCCAGAGGAGCCTGGCCAGCTGCAGTCCATGGGATCCCAAAGAGTTGGACAGTACTGAGAAACTGAGTATACATGCAAAGAAGGAAAAGATTCTTCCTTAGAAACTTCAGAGGAAACACAATGATGTTAAAACCTTGATTTTAGACATCTAGCCTCCAAAAATGTGTTAATAAATCCTTTTATTTTAAGGCACCCATCTTGGGGTCCATTGTTACATCATCCCTAGGAAACTAATACAGGCTGGAGTGTAATTGGGAACTATACAGGAAAATATACCTAGAGGTGAGTAGGTTATAGTTAATCAGTTGTATTTCTTTGACTGCCTAGCTCAGATGTCCTACACTGCATTGTAAATGTCCATTCATATACCCCAACCCTGGAGACTCCACTCACTGAAAACAGAGATCATGTCTGTCTGGTTCAGGGTGTATCTTCAGCTGTAGGCCCAGTGCCTGCCACATAGTAGGTGCTCAATAAATCTATTCAATTGAATCAACAGGTTGACCTGGGTCACAGGCAGATCCCTATCTGGAGAGAAGGCAAGCACAAAGATCCTCCTGATGCTGGGTTTCCCTGCCATCAAAGCAGAAACTTGCTTCTTCGAGCGCCCAGCTTCTTGTGTTGGCTGTCTTCCTCCCTTTTGTTTTGCCTGCATTTAGATGTAGTGATAGGCCTGTGGAAGCAAAGAACAATCTCTACCCTGTGTACTGTGCACACAGCATCAGTATCTCAAAGGATCTTTGCGTTGCTGCATGCCAAGTGTTACCACATATGCACTGGCATCCTCTAGGATCTATAACCTGGATGCTGCCAGCCACTGGGATTCATCATTTTGACTATCCTCAGGCCTCTCCCTTTCAAAAGCCAGTGGGTCTGATGGATGGGATGGCCTCTCCCAGGGGCTCTGCTTGCCTGCGATGCAATTTTGCAAGTCTAGCAAGAACTGGCTTTCATTTCAAGCACGTCTCAAGGATGGAGACTTTTAGAGGGGAAAGCAAATTTACCAAGGAGGAAAGACTGCAAAACTCCAGGTAACAAATGGGGTTTCAAACAAGCTTTATCTTCCTCCTTTTCAACACCCTGCCCACATCTAACACACCATTAAGTCTGTGTCTAGTTATTGGAATTAAGCAACAATAAACACAGTTCACAATATATAAGGTATAGGTGTTTCTGTTCAGTTTTTAACTGTCTTCTTCACAGTTGCTACAGAAAATTGAGGAATAATCAATCAGTAGTTTCATTAAAATAGGGCAAGGCTGTATCCAAAATAAATAAGGGGTTCAAGTGCTCACCACACAGGCATGTACTGATAATGGCTAAGCCATGCCCTTGAACAGACATGATAAAACATAGTTTCTCCCTCAGCCTGGCAATGGATCTTGACTCTTCCACCTAATACTAGCATTATCCCAACAGGAAAGATTCCCCTAGACTCCTCAAGGTCACTTTGATATACCTATTTAATAATAATAAAAAAATGCTTATAGTGACTTAGTTTTTATTAACCAATCACAAATGAGTTTTCATACTATAAATAAAATCATCATAATTCTATTTAGATACCAATAGAAAATTATATGAGATACCTCTCATGTATTTCTCTTTCTAGATTTATAGACTTGTAAACAATCTAAAATAAAGTAATAAATACATACATGTGTATCACAGACAAATAGGTCTATGTGAGTATATAAATGCTTTACACACAACCGATCAGCATCTATTTCAAAGCAAGATTCTCTCTAATAAGTCAACTCATATATTATGCTCAGAATCAACATTTCTTCCTTTAGAATTATATTGAGTATTGAATGAGTTAATGTGTGTGAACCTTTAGAAGAATGTCTGGCTTGATAAAGATCACTCATTTTCATGCTTGTTTGTATCATTTATTCAACTAACTTGTAGTTAGTTTGTTGAACACCTATTATATTTCAAGGCAAAGGTAGCCACCTCTGCTCTTTTGGAGTTTAAAACCTAGAGGAAAAATGACCACTAAATATTATCACTCTGTCCAATCAATGTAATTTAGATGTGTGGTGCCTTTGTAAGAAGAGATTTGTATTGACATTCAATATCATTTGTGCCCCAGGCCTCCTTCTAAACTATATGTGCCTTAACAAGGTCAGACTTACACTGAATTGGATCTAGCCATCAAGATCCCTTTTCCATAGAGGGGTCATAGACCAGTTAATTTCTACTGGTTTCCTGCCATTCTTGGCCACACCGCTGCCCTTCACTGGCTCAGCAGCTCTCTATGGTTCAACTGAGCTTTTTATCAAGCAGCACACTCTCTCTCTCCACTCTTACATCAAATATTATTTTAAGAAACATCATCTATGTTGATCATTCATCACATTCTCTTCTTTTAACTTTCCTTCACCTCCCTGACTCCAGCAGACATCACATTCTGTTGCTTTTCAAGACCATTTTCTAATATAGACCATTGTAACCACTCTATTCCTGAAATGAGTTTTCCCATCTATAAAATCTTAAAGGTCAGCCATTCAGGCTTTGACCATGACTCCCTCTCCTCTGAGATTTCCCTCTGCCATATTTCCACCAGGCCTGATCTTTGGCTTCATTTGCCCCAGAAAAATTTTTGTCCCTCTCTAAGTTTTCCTTCAGCTCCTTCTGAGCCTAGGTCCCTAGGCACATCTCCAGTGAATCCTTAATGTCTTTGGGCAGCATTTCCATTTGTGTGCCCAGGGAATCCCACCCGAAGAAGGTGCCACAGCCCCATTACATGTTATCCTCTTTAATGATGCCAGTTGATCACACATTGCAACTTGGGGGTCCTTTGTGTACTTCTGGATGTGTTCTCACCATTCTTCCTGAAATGCAAGCTTGAGTCTCCCCCACCAAATGCATATATTTTGAAACCCTCACCTTCAGTATGATAGAATTTGGAGGTGGGGGCTTTGGGAAGTAATTATGTTTGCACATGCCTGCTAAGGCACTTCGGTCTTGTGCTACTCTTTGCAACGCTATGAACCATAACCTGCCAGCTTCCTCTGTCCGTGGTATTCTTCAGGCAAGAATACTGGAGTCAGTTGCCATGCCCTTCTCCAGGGGATCTTCCTGACCCAGGGATAGAACCCGGGGTCTATTGTGTCTCCTGCACTGGGAGGCAAGGTGGGTGGGTTCTTTTACCACTAGCACCACCTAGAAAGCCCTTAATTATGTTCAGGTGAAGTCATTGGAATGGGCCCCACTGGGGGGGATGATAGGATTAGTGTCTTTATGAGAAGAGGAAGGGATTAAAGTCCTCTTTCTCTCTCTTTGCCATGTGAGGTGGCGGTCTGCAGCCAACAAGTGAGATCTCACTAGACACATCCACCAACTGCTTGACCTCAGAATTTTCAGCCTCCAGAACTGTGAATAGTGTTTTTTAAAACATTAAATGTTTTTTTTTAATCACTCAGTTGATGCTATTTTATAATAGCAGCTCAAACTAAGATATATCTCAACCAGTCTTCTCAAATTTTCTCCATCAGCATATTTTTGTTTCCTTCTTTTATAAACAAAATTTAGTCCACATCATCGAATCCATCTCATCTTTATATTGTCAAATAAGTATTCATACTAATCTATGTTGATTAAAGTGGGACTTGTTTTCCAGACCATTTTCTTTTTCTTCCTCTTGTATACTTCACCAGTGTGTGGATATCCTACATTTAATCTGTTATTATCCTGCAGACTTATTTTTTTCTGTGATCTTTGTTCTATACTATATGACCAACCTCTGAATGTCATTAGATTCTAGATGCTGAGGAACCAGAATGACTGGTAGAATATTTCATCTGATATTTTCAGAGACACTCATACAAGGATATTGCCATTTAAGAGGCAAATGAAAATCTTCTGACTCAAAACTTCTCATTATGTCTATTAAGCAACTATGAGATGATAAACACATCATATTCCAGCATTTGGACTGTGATGAAAGAACCATTGTCCATCAGCCAATGCTTGTTTAAGATCAGAACACTATGTTTTAGCTCTAAAACCAACTTCTGCCATTAATTGACTGTATGACTTCATACAACTTGTTTCTACTTTCTAAACCTCTAGTCAATCATGTAGAAATTAAGTGAACTGGACTAGGTGATCCCTGAAGTTTTCTTTCGACCTAAAAATAGTTTTAAAGGGATACTCCTATCATGATATTTGTGTGCGTGCATGATAAGTCACTTCAGTCTGTCCAACTTTTTGCGACCCTATGGACCGTAACTTACCAAGCTCTTCTGTCCATGGGATTCCCCAGGCAAGAACACTGGAGTTGGTTGCCACGCCCTCCTTTAGGGGATCTTCCTGACTCAAGGATCAAACCCATGTTTGTAATGTCTCCTGCATTGGCAGGCAGGTTCTTTACCACTAGCGCCACCTGAGTTTTAGTAAAGTGTTTAATGTGGGTTCCACATATAGTAAATCATATGGAAAAGTAGAGAAAATATAAAATGTTGAGAATCTTAGACTCTGCTTTGGGGGCTAAGATTATAGAAATTCAGTTTATTGGAGCAGAAGTGAGGAAATCTGCATTCTAGTTCTAACTGTGGCACTAACTTTTTGAATATCTGAGGGTAAGATTCTGCCATTTTTAGATACTGCCTCAGTTTTCCCTTATGTAAAATGTGATGATGAGCAGTTGATCTTTAAGTTCTGTGATGCTATTGTCTAGCTACAAGGCAAAGATGAAGACATCAATCAATTCAAGAATAAAACACAGTGGTACAAAATTCTCTCTCCCTATCACTGAGCTGCTTCTACGAAGGATACAGATGTGGAGTAATTTATTCAGCCACCTCTTTTCTAATGCTTGCTTGAGCTCTGTGGGAGCTGAGCCAATTCCTCAGTGTTCTTCACTCAATAGCTTGTCAGTTCCTCTTTTAATAGTAACATTGCACCCTCAATGAAGTGCTAAGGCATTTTTTTCCTTGCAAGATGAAAAGAGGTGGCCACAGACCTGGCACAATTCTGGGCTGCAGACAGCCTTCCAAATCTCTTTTCTCTGAGGAGCCAAATGATTCATTCAGGAAATGTACAAGTGCCCAGCATGGAGGAAATTAGGAAGATTATCTCCTCTCCCCTCCCTCAATTTCCCCCATCCTCTTGATGTTTGCATTTTGGTAGTTCTCAAAAGGTTTACTATCCAGTTCCTCAAATTTTCTTTCAGGAGTAGGGAGCATGAAATCACAATCTAATGAATGCAGTGAATAAAAGCTATGTTTTATTTCTGAAAACTTAGTCATATGGAGGAATATAGGAAAAAGATACTGTTCAAAGATATAGCTGTCTATTGAAGAGGGGCTCCAACCTTTGCCTTTAAAGCCTCATCACTTTCCTGACATCTGTCCAGTAGCTTCCTGTGGCACTGAGGTTGGGGGCCAAAAAGCTCAGCTTCAAAAGCATAGATGACCTCACTTCCTTGTCTTTTCTCTTGTTCCTGCCTCCTCCCTTCTCTGCTGCCAAGTGCGTACATTCTTCCAACAGATCTCTGTTGAGTGTCTGAGAGAATGCATGTTGTCATGGCAGTCGGCTTGGGTTTGGATGGGTGACTGGAGTTCGTGTTCCAGACCCGGATCTGTGTCCTATGTGACCATGGTAGGGCTGTTCTTTTTCCTGTGTTTCAATCTGTCCATCCGTCATATTGTATTCCTTTGCCCGTAATTAGTTACCTCAGTACAAACTGTGAAAACTCTGACCAGAAACTTTTTGAAGACAGAAATGTGGAATCTTTTATCTTTGTATTCCTCACCTCTAGCAAATGCCTTACTCACAGAAGGTATTCACTGTAAATCTGCAAAATGAATAATTTAATGGCTAATCCTGGGGCTTCCCATCCTGCTACATAAACTAATGTTGAGAGCTTCTGACAGGCAGGCAGTGGGATTCAAATGGAAGAAATGCCTCCAGCTATAGCATGGCACGTGCGTGTGCACACACACACACACACACACACACAAAGCTCATATAGGTGCTCAATTGGTTGCTCCTATCAACAAACCTGGCCTTTGTCTATCTCACCTATTTCCATGAGATATATTTTTTCTCTACAATGATCTTTGTGAATAATTTTCTGTGATTTTACACAATAATATAAGAAAGTAGAAGACATGTCAATACTGTATTTACCTGGGACTCGTGAGCTCCATATATGATGGGTCTATGGTAGCAAAATGCTAAGAGTATGGAAATTATGAAATGAAATCTAGCAAAACAGAGGCTGTGGGTCATTTCCCCTTGAGCTCATCCTAGCAATTCAACCTCCTTAACCGAGGATCTAGATATTTAAGTCCAAAAATATAAGATTCATTCCAGTTATCAGATGACTATAAAAAACTATAGCCAAGCTACTTCAACATTACCAAAAAACAAAAGATCTTCTTGGCACATCCTAAGGGATGCTGACTCACCAGGTAGCTTAAGCATTGGCTTTGACATTGGACAGTTCTGGGTCACAACTTAGCCCTGCCGCTTTTTCAAATAGTGCTTTCTTGAAAGTCACTTTTTTCTGAGCTTGATTTTCTTCATCTCTAAGCAGAAGCTAGGGTAATAATAATATATTTATAACTGATGAAATCATATGAAAAATCAAGGTGGAACATGGAATTTTCTTAAACTCTAATATGTGTTGGTGATCATCAAGACCCTGGAGCCACGGTTTGTTTTGGGGGGCCCTATACTCCAACTGGGCAGACAGAGTGTAATCTCATGAAAAGGCATGTCTACAAGTGAGGAAACATCGCAGGAGATGACTTGAGGCAGTGGCAGATTGAGTGCTAAATGAGTGGACGGAATCTATCAGGCTGTGTTTTCACAACTCATTGCTGTGCCTGGCTCTCAGGGAGCCTGAGTTGTTTAAGTAGCTGTCTAGGGTTCCATAAAACATGTGGGAGCTTTGTCCAGTCCCACACAAAAAGCTTTTAAAGTTTAAATGGACTTTATCCCAACCTCAGGTTTCAGCTGAACATCTATGCAAGGATTCAGTTTTGTATCTTTGAGAGATTAAGGAGTCTCCAGGGGCCTTCCTACTAGTTCCAGAATCTTGCTAGAGAAAAATACACTGGCTCAATTTCAGAATTAAAGAGATGCTCCAAAGTGATCTTCCTCTAACGTCCTGTGCAGGTTGGATGTCCAGGCCTCGTGCCAACATTTCTCTTATTGGGGAAATAAGTGCTTGGACATCATCCTAACTTCCTGCAAAAGGATTGCACGGCTTGATCCCTTGCAGAAGAGACCTCAAGCACATAATTGACATTGTTGAGTGAGACTGACTAGGACATATCTATAACAGTGATATAGTCATAACAATTATTTATCGAGGGGTACCGTCAGCCACACACTGTGCTAATCCCCCTTGATACAGTATTACTGACAAGACTGAGCAAGAGCTTTGTGAGCTTGGTGTTTTATTTCTTATTTTCTGGAGGAGGTAACAAACTTCAGGAGGTTTTATAACTTTCCCACAGTTGTTTGAGTCTGGTAAGTGTCAGAGCCTAGACTCTGGCCCACGTATTTATAATGATATGTATTAATATAATAATCAAAATGTAATAATTATTAACATATCAATGACAAGAAAAGCCATAAATGACAATCCACTTTTCTTGAAATAGTAATGACTGAATCTTTATAACAATTCCACCCTTTCAGTACCACCATCCTCATGTCATAATTGAGGAAAATGGGCTTTGAGAATTTGCAGGTACATGATCCAAGGTTACGTAACTGGTGAAGGGTTGTTTCATTCCCACGCCTCTGCCCTTTACACTACTCTGCACTCCATTCAAAGAGAAAACATGATTTATAGTCTCCCTAGGCAGGAACTTTGCCATTTCAATCAAGAGCAGGCTGCCTTGTAAGACATGTAGGATTTGTCTGATGGTGGGCGGGAGAAGTGGACTGTTTGGGTGTGTCTGGACAAAGGGCATAGAGTGAGGGATTTCCTACATACAGAAGCTCTGCCATTTGATTTCATGTTGAGGGTATTTTCCCAGATGGTTCTGAGGATAAAGAACAGCTCTACATTTTCCTTCTGTGGTTTCCCAGCTCACAGCTCAAGTGAGGTTGATGACCATCAGATGTGAGGAACACACAGAATGGACCTGGAGTCGAATTCAGACAAGGGCTCACAAACCAGGGGCTTGCAGCCAGGCCCCACTAATAGACAGATGGTTTTTATTTACTAAGACTGTGTGAACAAAAATAGAACTGGTTAACAACTTTTAAAAATCAAGAGATTTCATAAGAAAATCCAGATTCCAAGATTCTTGAGGAAAGCAACGACAACAAACAAACAAAACTCAAAAGTTCCGGGGGCTCTGGGCCTGCACACCTGCATGGCAGTGATCAGGCCTCTTGAGGCGATGGATGCTCCTGTTTTGCCATAATGTCCTTCCTGCTCATGTCACTCATCTAGGATGCTTAGTCCTATAGATATTTGAGTTTGCCTCTCCTGTTCAAGCGTCAACTCTGCTACTAGCTACGTGAACATAGATGAATCTCTCAATCTTTTTAAAACTAAGAGGGTATTGGATGAGATTCGCAGTTTTGAAAGTATTTTGAGCCACGAATCACTTTCTGTTAATAAATCTTGCCCTTGAAACTCAAGAGTAGTAAAGGTAAAGTGTATTTACAATGACTGGAGAGGCTAGTACCGTTCTCTCTCCTCCTCCTGGAAATACTCTGAATTTTATTTTCTTATTTTATAGTGGGTTGCAATGGGTCTTCACTGCAAAATGAGGACTCAATAGTTGCCACATAGGTTTAGTTGTTCTGGGGAATGTGGCATCTTAGTTCCCCGACCAGGGATTGAACCCATGTCCACTGCAATGGAAGGCAGATTCTCAACTACTGGACCACCAGAGAAGTTGCTGGAAGTACTCTTTAAACATGCAGCATAGAGTCCCCTGGTTCTAATCACTATAGACTTAAGGCTGCGTCAGAGTTGGGAGTGAAGGATTGGGAGGTTATTCTTCACTGGCGTCTGCAAACTGATCGTTTTTGTATGGCTATTCAAACAAGATCATTCGTGGCTATTTACTGTCCTCTCATCTCAATTCTCTTTTTTCTGTTCCTTTTTCATTGTTTTTTTCTTTCTTTTGTTGCTTCATAAAAGGGCTTAATTTGATGTGCATATCACACACTACTATTTTTCAGTTCTTAAAAATAAGTCAATAATTTACATGCAAAATATTTATCATTTATTTTACAGCCTGAGTTTTAACAAATTTATACAATACTAGCACCATCAAGATATAGAAGAGCTTCATCACCTCCAAAATCTCTTCATGCCTGAAACTAGTCAGTTCCCAGTCCCTGGCAATAATAACTCACCTGTTTTCTGTCCCTATAGTTTTGCCTGTGCAAGGATGTCATATCGAGAGGAGCTACTCCACATTCAAGGTCACAAGGGGCAGCCGTGAGGAGATACCCCTTGTCCAAGTTAAGGAGCAGCAGCTGCACTTTGCTGGAGCAGCCATGAAGAGATGACCCACGTCCGAGGTAACAAAAACCCAAGTAAGACAGTAGGTGTTGCGAGAGGGCATCAGAGGGCAGACACACTGAAACCATGAACACAGAAAACTAGTCAATCTAATTACACTAGGACCACAGCCTTGTCTAACTCAGTGAAACTAAGCCATGCCCAAGAGGCCACCCAAGACAGGCAGGTCATGGTGGAGAGGTCTGACAGAATGTGGTCCACTGGAGAAGGGAATGGAAAACCACTTCAATATTCTTGCCTTGAGAACCCCATGAACGGTATGAAAAGGCAAAATGATAGGATACTGAAAAAGGGACTCACCAAGTCCGTAGGTGCCCAATATGCTACTGGAGATCAGTGGAGAAATAACTCCAGAAAGAATGAAGGGATGGAGCCAAAGCGAAAACAATACCCTGTTGTGGATGTGACTGGTGATAGAAGCAAGGTCCGATGCTGTAAAGAGCAATATTGCATAGGAATCTGAAGTATCAGATCCATGAATCAAGGTAAATTGGAAGTGGTCAAACAGGAGACGGCAAGAGTGAACATCAACATTCTAGGGATCAGCAAACTAAAATGGACTGGAATGGGTGAATTTAACTCAGATTACCATTATATCTACTACTGTGGACAGGAATCCCTCAGAAGAAATGGAGTAGCCATCATGGTCAACAAAAGAGTCCGAAATGCAGTACTTGGATACAGTCTCAAAAACGACAGAATGATCTCTGTTCGTTTCCAAGGAAAACCATTCAATATTACGGTAATCCAAGCCTAGGCCTCAACCAGTAACACTGAAGAAGCTGAGGTTAAACTGTTCTATGAAGACGTACAAGACCTTTTAGAACTAACACCCAAAAAAAGATGTCCTTTTCATTATAGGGGACTAGAATACAAAAGTAGGAAGTCAAGAAACACCTGGAGTAACAGGCAAATTTGGCCTTGGAGTATGGAATGAAGCAGGGCAAAGGATAAAAGAGTTTTCCCAAGAGAATGCACTGATCATAGCAAGCACCTTTTTCCAACAGGACAAGAGAAGACTCTACACATGGACATCACAAAATGGTCAACAGCAAAATCAGATTGATCGTATTCTTTGCAGCCAAAGAGGGAGAAGCTCTATACAGTCAGGAAAAACAAGACCGGGAGCTGACTGTGGCTCAGATCATGAGCTCCTTATTGCCAAATTCAGACTTAAATTGAAGAAAGTAGGGAAAACCACTAGACCATTCAGGTATGACCTAAATCAAATCCACAATGATTATACAGTGGNAGAACGGGATGACAGAGGATGAGATGGCTGGATGGCATCACCAACTCGATGGACGTGAGTTTGAGTGAACTCCAGGTGTCGGTGATGGACATGGAGGCCTGATGTTCTGTGATTCATGGGTTCACAAAGAGTCGGACACGAATGAGCAACTGAACTGAACTATTTCATTTAGAATAATGCATTTTGAGATTTATCTATGTTATCATATATGTCAGTCATTTCTTTTTACTGTTGAGTGGTATTCTGTTATATACCAATTTTTTCTTCCATTCACCAACTGATGACTTTTGGGGTTGTTTCCAATTTCTGGCAAACAGGAATAGAGCAATAACAAGTATCAGCATACAAGATGTTATGCAAACAAAAGTTTTTATTTCACTTGGGTGTTTACCTAAGAGTAGGATTGCCAAGTCATTAATAATATACGGGTTTAAAGGCTGAGGTACCATTTTGCTTACATGTTAGCAATCTGTGATAGATTCTTTTTCCACATCCCCACAACCTTGGAATTGTCAGTTACAGAGGGATTTTTTTTAATGGCTTGTCTTGTGATTTCAATAGTCATATAACAGTATCACATTGTGACTTCAATGTTCATTTCCCTAGTGACTAAAAATGCTAAAAAATTTATATAATTATTTGCCATCTATATATGTTCCAAGCTGAAGTATCTGTTCACATCTTTTGCCCATATTTTGTTGGATTGTTTGTTTTCTTCTTATGGATGGAAAGAGTTCTTTATGTTTTTAGGTCCTTTAAGAGATGTGGGATATTTAAAACAATTATCTCCCAGTCGGTGGCTTCCCTGAACATCCTCTTTTGGTATCTTTAGAGGAGCATAAGTATTTTATTTTGATGAAGTCCAATTATCATTTTTTTTTTCATTTATAGATTGAGCTTTTGCTGTCAAATTGAAGAATTATTGGCCTAATAATAGTTTACAAACTTTTTTTTCTGTGTTTTCTTCTGGAAATCGCTTTTATTTAATTTTTTTATTTTTCCTTCTGAAATTTTTATATTTAGTTCATTGTCAACTAATTCTTATGTGGATAAAGGTTTCTTTTTTGCTTGGTGCTGCTGCTGCTAAGTCACTTCAGTCGTGTCCGACTCTGTGCGACCCCATGGACTGCAGCCTACATGAATATATAAATATTCCAGTTCAAGACACTATCCTTTTTTCAATGAATTGCTTTTGCACCTTTGTAAAAAATAATTTGTCCATATATGTGTGTGTCTATTCTTGGACTCAACAATATTTTGAAATAAAGTATCTTCTACTTAAACTTTCAGTTCAGTTTAGTTCAGTCGCTCAGTCGTGTCCAACTCTTTGCGATCCCATGAATCGCAGCACGCCAGGCCTCCCTGTCCATCACCAACTCCCGGAGTTCACTCAGACTCGAGTCCATCGAGTCAGTGATACCATTCAGCCATCTCATCCTCTGCTGTCCCCTTCTCCTCCTGCCGCCAATCCCTCCCAGCATCAGAGTCTTTTCCAGTGAGTCAACTCTTCGCATGAGGTGGCCAAAGTACTGGAGTTTCAACTTCAGCATCATTCCCTCCAAAGAACACCCAGGGCTGATCTCCTTCAGAATGGACTGGTTGGATCTCCTTGCAGTCCAAGGGACTCTCAAGANGCCAGGCCTCCCTGTCCATCACCAACTCCCGGAGTTCACTCAGACTCGAGTCCATCGAGTCAGTGATACCATTCAGCCATCTCATCCTCTGCTGTCCCCTTCTCCTCCTGCCGCCAATCCCTCCCAGCATCAGAGTCTTTTCCAGTGAGTCAACTCTTCGCATGAGGTGGCCAAAGTACTGGAGTTTCAACTTCAGCATCATTCCCTCCAAAGAACACCCAGGGCTGATCTCCTTCAGAATGGACTGGTTGGATCTCCTTGCAGTCCAAGGGACTCTCAAGAGTCTTCTCCAACACCACAGTTCAAAAGCATCAATTCTTCGGCACTCAGCCTTCTTCACAGTCCAACTCTCACATCCATACATGACTACTAGAAAAACCATGGCCTTGACTAGATGGACCTTTGTTGGCAAAGTAATGTCTCTGCTTTTGAATATGCTATCTAGGTTGGTCATAACTTTTCTTCCAAGGAGTAAACGTCTTTTAATTTCATGGCTGCAATCACCATCTGCAGTGATTTTGAAGCCCTCAGAAATAAAGTCTGACAGTGTTTCCACTGTTTCCCCATCTATTTCCCATGAAGTGATGGGGCCAGATGCCATGATCTTCATTTTCTGAATGTTGAGCTATAAGCCAACTTTTTCATTCTCCACTTTTACTTTCATCAAGTGACTTTTTAGTTCCTCTTCACTTTCTGCCATAAGGGTGGTGTCATTAGACATGATATAAATATATAGCCCAGATTTCACTGTGTGGCAGAGAGAAAAAAACACAAAAGAGTAGTGGGAGGACTTGTAGAACATAAAACTTTGCATTGTCTCTAAGAGCAATGAGGAACCTGTGGATTATATAAGCAAAATTAGAAAGATCTTTACCTAGGCATGAGAAGATCTGAATTAGAGTACAAGTTCTGCCACTAACTAACTTCAAGAACTTTTGTAAGTTACTTATAGTGGTTATCTGCCAGAAGTATTGAGAAAGACTATGTACACAGTTTAGTCTAGTGCCAGACATAGTCAGTATTCCAAAAAAATCAACAAACGCCTCAATGATTATTAAAATATGGTCTCTAGGATTCATTCTAGCTCTAAATTAGGAATACAACGAAGTCGAGTGAACTCAAGAGACCTAATTCTTCTCCACAGTCTAAGGCCCACTGGCCATGTGGTTAAGCAGTAACATTCAACTTTTTGAACCTCAATCTCTTTATGTGTAAAATGGGGTAATTATGCCCCATCTGCCAACCACTAAAAGTGCTCATGAAGATTAAATGAATTTCTTTTGAATGTATTTTTCAAATGCATATTTTACTGAAGGAATATGAAAGGTCTTTATAATTATCTGGCTGCATGAAAAACAGAATGATGAAAGGCTGTTTAAAGTGACATCTGGGTAATAATTTGTCTTATATTTTGAAGTTTTAACTAAGTTATTTAAAACTTACCAAGAAACCAACTTACACAGAAAGGACTTAAACAGCAAACAAGCTGTTCAGTTTGGAAAAGCATAGACTGTAAATGTCTGTGCCAGAATAATGGACTGAGATTACGGTCCTCAGAAAGCAATGAGGAATGAGATGCAAGGATAATGGGTAAACAGGTATTGTTAAAAGATAAACTAAGGCATATTAGAACATTTTAAGAGTTTATTTCTGCAAACATGAATTCAACTGGGCAACATGAAAAGCTTTTACTAGAAAAGACACAGAAGTAAAGCAAGGAAAGTATTTGACCGGCTATAATGTAAGCAGTTACCTTACATGGGAAAGTCCACTTGGCTTTTTGTGATGGGTTGTCTTCAGATTTCAACTTCTTATCCTTGAAGCATTTACAGCCTTAGGTTTTGGTTTGTTCATGAAACTGCTAAGGCATTACAATAACCTCAGTCTAATGGCCTCTTTATTTAATTAATTTGACAACATGAAGACATTATCCAGAGGTCGAAGGTCCAGATGAACTCATTAAAATAAAAAAAAAATTCATGACAAACAATACGTTAGAAAATAGATGTCAGAACCACAGGAACATAACAGTGAGCAGGGGAAAACAGTATTAATACTTAATTATTTAATGTTTTTAGTGTTTGCTATGTTTCAGGTACTGTTCAAAGCACTTGGCATGTATTAACTGTTTCAATGCTCAGAACAGTTCTATGACAAAAAGTAACTATGATTGCTCAGTCTACTCCCATTGTGAATGAGCCACAAGAGGGGAGGTGATGCACTGGACTTTCTCTGTTTGCTTCTCCGTCGTGTTCCTGCACATTTTCTCCACCTGTGGAGCCAGTGTGCTGCCACATGCTTTCTTGCCCTATGACTCCCACTTGGGCTCAAAGCAACAGAAATCCTCACCTGGAGAGCTCAGGGAGGAAGAAAGGGCCTGCGCCCCTCCCCACTAAGTCATGTAACTGACTGCATTCCTCAACCTTTGTGCTGAAGGCTCAGCCTCTTGCTTCCCTAGGCAAAGAGGGTCACAGCAGGCTCCTGCCCAGAAGAACTATGTATCTCAGTTCTGGAGGATTTGGTGAGGAAATGGCAACCCACTCCAGTATTCTTGCCTGGAAAATCCCATGGATGGAGGAACCTGGTAGGCTACAGTCCATGGGGTCTCAAAGAGTCAGACAGACTGACTGACTTCACTCTCACTTTCACTTTATATCCATCTGTTCAAGGGTGGGGTTGCTGATAAGGTTAGGTTATGGGCAGGGTCTGCACTCTTTAATCTTGCCTTGGGTGGGGTGGGGGTGCAGTGTCTCTGGTTGTCTCAATCCAGTCTGACTCTTTGTGACCCTATGGACTGTGGGCAAGAATACTGGGGTGGATTTCTATGCCCTCCTCCAGGGGATCTTCCTGACCCCAGGATCGAACCTGCCTCTACCTCTCTTGCATTGGCAAGCTGGTTCTTTACCACTAGCTCCACCTGGGAAGCCTCTCTTTCTACAGGTTAGCAAACCATGACAAGTGTCTCTGAAATGAGGATCGCTTCATCCTCCATTTGTTGGGGGTTTTACTTCTATAAGATCATTCCTTGGTGGCTCAGATGGTAAAGAATCTGCCTGCAATGCAGGAGACCTGGGTTTGATCCCTGTGTCAGGAAGATCCCCTGGAGAAGGAAACAACCACCCACTCCAGTATTCTTGCCTGGGAAATCCCATGGACAGAGGAGCCTGGCAAGCTATAGTCCATGGCGTCACAAAGAGTCACACATGACTGAACAACTAACACTTCAGGTCTGTAAAGAGTTCAAATATTGTTCCCTTGAGGCAGAACCCAGGACCCTGCCCCAGAGCTGCACTATTGTTTCTTGGTGGTTGGCTCCTCCCTTGTCTTTGCATTCCCCACTTCTCTGATTAGCAACTGTTTGAATCTGCTCTGTGGAACTCAGGGAAGGTCTTGGAGAAAGGACTGTGTTCCCTAAAACAAGGAACAGGGAACACAGGAAAGCTTCCATGCCCAGGAGCCCCACAGGGTCCTGCTCAGTTTCACCTAGGGGCTCAGGATCCCTTCTCTTTGGACAGTTCTCTTTGCCTTCTTCCTAAAGGTTTTAGGACAGTAAAGGAAACCACCTAGTAGTAACCCTGGGGTTCTGCATTGTGAACAATCAAACAGGCTCTCACTTGGCACCTGAGAGCAAGGTGAAGCCATTTTTCATATTTTAAACAGGGAAGTGTTAATTCCATTTAGGATGAAGGCACTGCTTTAAGTGCTGAGCAGAGAAAAAAGAGTAAAATTCTGCTCTCAAAGGACTGGCAGACTGGCTGTGCACATGGACAGAGTTCATATGAGCTCATAGAAGAGGAATATATGATCTCTGGAAGAAAGCAAACGAATGTGGTGGCTGGAGCAAGCTTAGTGGGCATGTGGCTTCTGTAAAATGATGTAGTGATCTTCCAGGCTCTTTGGATGAGGGCTTCTGAATGCAAAGAATTGCTTAGAGAAAGGTAATTATTTCCTTTCAATGTTAAAAGATTTAACTTATATCATGACAGATATACATTATTTTTTTAGGTTATGAAATATAATAAAAAATCAGATAATCAAAACCTATCCAAAACATATGAAACAATATAAATATTTTATATATATGAATATCCTTTGTATATAAACAATTATACAAGGTAGACTACACCCTGTCCATTTTCATTTTGGAATATATGAATCTTTTACACTGAGTTATTTATATGTTATTATAGAAGCCACCCTAGTTTGCCTGCAAAATTGCATTTTTTTTCTAGTACAGTATTTAACCTATGATTTAATTTGACAGGCTCCCAACTTTTCTGAAACATATCCTCATAGTTAGAGGAGTTTTTGCCAGTATTTCAGGAAAATTTCCACATAGCTGTGTCTACTTAAGACAAATGTTTTCAGCCACAATAAATTATAGGGCCACAAAAATATCAACCATCTTTCAAAGAATGTCTTTTGGCCTAATAAGGCAGGGACAAGTCCTTTATCTATACACTTCTGGTTCATGAATAACCCATTCTCGGGAGGCCTAGTCATGGTCATAATAATAAATAAGATACTAATACACAAACAGGAAGGTTCAGCCATCAGATTTTCATCTATTCATTCCTTCACTTATTTCTTCATTTATTCAACAAATATTTAAAAGGTGCTTCTATAATTTGGGTCCTGGAATGGCTTTGGGTTTGGGCTGTGCTGAGTCCAAGCTTGAGATTGTATGTGATGTGCTTTCCAGTGCTTGGTCTGTAGACTTGGTTCTGGAAACATCTGTGTCATCTGGCATTGAGTACTTGAAGCATTTCAGACTAAATGCTTTTTCATCAAGGCTACACCTCGCTGTCTATGTCCATGATTTTTGCCTCTTTTGCACACTAACTTAAATGTCCTGTTAAACAATGCATTATTTACAGATGCTTTAAGTGTCAACACAGTGTAAAAGTGAGGATTTGGGGTCATATCAATGCCTGAATACTATCTTTGCTATATATCGTTGTATTATTTGGGTTAGGTCTCTAGCCCAGCTTTATATCACAGCATTTCCTACCTAAATAAGGGTAATAACAATAAGAGATAACTCTTAAGATTATATGGATTAAATAAAATAATCTGAGCATTCAACATAGTCTCAGGAATGTAGAAAAGTCCAGTATCTATTATTTTGAGTATTTTCACATTATTGACCAGGGGATTTTTCTAGAAATTAATGTCTGTAGCCTTCATATATCCCTAGTCAATATGGTGCTAACAGTATGAGGGAAAAATGCAAAGTGATTTTCAAGTGCTATACAAAATTAGTCCCAGCAATCTACTGCACACACTCTGCTTTGTTGTTCCTCAGTCACTAAGTCATGTCCAACTGTGACCTTATGGACCGCAGCACACCAAGCTCCTCTGTCTTCCACTGTCTCCTGGAGTTTGCTCAAATTTACATCCCTTGAGTCATTAATACCATCTAACCATCTCATCCTCTGCCATCCCATTCTCCTTTTGCCTTCAGTCTTTCCCACCATCAGGTCTTTTCTGGTGAATCAGCTCTTTGCATCAGGTGGCCAAGGTATTGGAGTTTGTGCTTCAGTATCAGTCCTTCCAGTGAATATTCAGCATTGATTTCCTTTAGGATGGACTGGTTTGATCTCCTTGCTGTCCAAGGGATCCTCAAGAGTCTTCTCCAACACCACAATTAGAAAGCATCAATTCTTTGGTCCTCAGGCTTCTTTATGGTCGAATTCTCATATCCATACATGACTACTGGAAAAACCATAGCTTTGACTAGACAGATCTTTGTTAACAAAGTGATGTCTCTGCTTTTTAATATGCTGTCTTTGTCTGTCATAGCTTTCCTTCCAAGGAGCAAGCATCTTTTAATTTCATGGCTGTAGTCACCATCTGCAGCGATTTTGGAACCCAAAAGGGGAAAAAAAAAATCTGTCACTACTTCCATTTTTTTCCCTTTTTATTTGCCATGAAATGTTGGGACCAGATTCATACTCTGCTTATCCAGTTCTACTTGACATTTCGTCTTTAAATCTAGGATAGAAAGGTGGCTTCTTAATGTTTTGTGTATGAGATTCAGTCAGATACCTGAAGTGAAGAAGAAACTGTGAGGAAGCATAGTCTTTCTTTTAAAATATGTAGAAACATTTTTCTCAGTGGAATCTTCTGTTTTGCGGGGAAGAGTAGCTTCTTTCAGGTTTTCAGAATTCTTCATTGCCAATCACATGGTGAGCAGCCCTCATGGAATTCACCTTCACTATTTACTTAAATAGATCTGAAATTACAAAATTGACTCTTAGCTTATTTCTTTAAATTCTCTCCAGACCTAGCCTTACTTTCATGTTTTTATCTTGATTTTGCAATCTGGAGAGGGGGGAAAAATACACATTCATATGATCTCTGATTTAGCATGACAACCTTATTGGTGATTACAGGAGGAAAATGCTTTCCCTATAAAATAAGACAAAAGCTTTGGACTCTGTAGAACAGTCCAAAATGATCTATTCCAGGTTTTATAAATTAGCTCCAGGATATCAAGGTCAGGCTTCCTCTATCTCCCATCTTTCGGATGTGGTTTAACTACATGGTTCAAGATGGCTATGTGTCCTTCAGCTAACAATGCCTGCCTTTCAGGCAGCAAAATGGAAAATAGAAAGCTTGTCCCTCCTTTTAAGAAGAATCCTCCAAATTGACACAAAGCATGTACCTTGATTTTAATGAAAATATCTTCAATAATGGCCATAATTTACATAAAAGGGACCAGGAAATTATAGTCTTATACCCTGGCAGAGAAAATGGAAACCTACTCCAGTATTCTTGCCCAGATAATTCCATGGACAGAGGAGGCTACCAGGCTACAGTCCATGGGGTCTCAAAGAATCAGACATGACTGGACACACACATACATACCTAGGTGGCAATATGGCCAGATGAAAATGAAGGTTGAACTTCCCAGTTGGCTCAGTGGTAAAGAATCCACCTGCCAAGCCAGAGATGTGGGTTCAGTCCCTGGGTTGGGAAGATCCCCTGGAGAAGAAAATGACAACACATTCAATATTTTTGCTGGAAAATCCTATGGACAGAGAAGGACTGGCAATAGTCCACAAGATCACAAAGAGTTGGACACACTTAATGACTAAACAACAGTAAGTGAATGTTATATAACCAAAGAAGAATGTAAAATCGTTACTAGAAGGGAACAAATAGATTTACCTTCCACACATAATAATACCTAGGTCTTCCAGACTCACTCACCTACTCCAGCATGCAGTCCTGGGCTCAAAATTAGGAAGAATAGATATTATCTGATCACATTATCTTAATTCTATAACTAAAATTAATGCATGCAATTCCAGTTGAGCTATTTCAAATCCTGAAAGATGATGCTGTGAAAGTGCTGCACTTAATATGCCAGCAAATTTGAAAAACTCAGCAGTGGCCACAGGACTGGAAAAGGTCAGTTTTCATTCCAATGCCAAAGAAAGGCAATGCCAAAAAATGCTCAAACTACCGCACANCCAGTCTAGGTTCGATGCATGATACAGGATGCTTGGGGCTGGTGCACTGGGATGACCCAGAGGGATGGTTTGGGGAGGGAAGTGGGAGGGGGGTTCAGGATGGGGAACATGTGTACACTAGTGACAGATTCATGTTGATGTGTGGCAAAACCAATACAATATTGTAAATTTTAAAAAAATAAATAATAGAATAAAAATGTATACTTTTTTATGTCAAAAAAAAAAAAAAGACATTTTGGAAATTTCCACTAGATTAACAAATGTCTTTTGTAGTCTTATGGTGCATATGAGCATAGTTTAATCTCTTCATTCTTTTTTGTTCTTTTAAATTTTTTTTTAATTGATGGATAATTGCTTTATAGAATTTTGTTGTTTTCTGTCAAACCTCAACATGAATCAGCCAAGGGTATACATATACCCCTTCCTTTTGAACCTCCATCCCATCTCAGGCCACCTTCCACCCCCCTAGATAGATACAGAGCCCCTGTTCGAGTTTCCTGAACCATAGAGAAAATTCCTGTTGGCTATCTATTTTACATATGGTAATGTAAGTGTCCATGTTACACTTTCCTTATATCTCACCCTCTTCTCTCCTCTCCCCATGTCCATGAGTCTATTCTCTATGTCTGTTTCTCCATTATTGTCCTGTAAATAAATTCTTCAGTACCATTTTTCTAATTCTGTATATATGCGTTAGAATATGATATTTCTCGTTCTCTTTCTGACTTACTTCACTCTGTGTAATAGGTTGTGAGGTGCATCCACCTCATCAGAACTGACTCAGATGTGTTCCTTTTTATGGCTGAGTAATGACTCATTGGAGAAGACTCTGATGCTGGGAGGGATTGGGGGCAGGAGGAAAAGGGGGCGACAGAGGATGAGACGGCTGGATGGCATCACTGACTCAGTGGACGTGAGTTTGAGTGAACTCTGGGAGTTGGGGATGGACAGGGAGGCCTGGCGTGGTGCAATTCATGGGGTCGCAGAGTCAGACTTGACTGAGCGGCTGAACTGAACTGAATATTCTATTATGTATTTGCTGTGCAAAAGCTTTTAAGTTTAATCAAGTTCCACTTGTGTACTTTTGCTTTTAACTGTTACTCTAGGAGGTGGGTCATAGAGGATCTTGCTTAGATTTATGTCATCGAGTGTTCTGCCTATGTTTTCCTGTAAGAGTTTTATAGTTTCAGGTCCTATATTTAGGTCTTCAATCCATTTTGAGTTTATCTTTGTGTATGGAGTGAGTAAGTGTTCTAATTTTATTCTTTCACATGTAGCTGTCCAATTTTCTCAGCACCATTTATTGAAGAGGCTATCTTTGTGTCATTGTGTATTCTAGCCTCCTTTGTCAAAAATAAGGTACTCATAGGTGCATGGGTTTATTTCTGGGCTTTCTATCTTGTTTCATTGGTCTATATTTCTGTGTTTGTGCCAGTACCATACTGTCTTGATGATTGTAGCTTTGTAGTATAATCTGAAGTCAGGAAGCTTGATTCTTCCAGCTCCATTCTTCTTTCTTAAGACTGCTTTGGCTATTCGGGGTCTTTTGTGTTTCCATATGAACTGTGAAAATTTTTATTCTAGTTCTGTGGGAAAATGCCATTGGTAATATGATAGGGATCACATTGACTCTGTAGACAGTGATTGGTAGTATAGTCATTTAGTATAGTACTACACTCATATAGTACAGTATTGATTCTTCCTACCCAGGAACATGGAATATCTCTCTATCTGTTTATGCTGTCTTTGATTTCTTTCATTCAGTTCAGTTCAGTTCAGTTGCTCAGTCGTGTCTGGTTCTTTGCGACCCCATGAATCGCAGCACGCCAGGCGTCCCTATCCATCACCAGCTCCCGGAGTTTAGTGAAACTCACGTCCATTGAGTCGGTGATGCCATTCAGCCATCTCATCCTCTGTCGTCCCCTTCTCCTCCTGCTCCTAATCCCTCCCAGCATCAGAGTATTTTCCAATGAGTCAACTCTTTGCATGAGGTGGCCAGAGTACTGGAGTTTCAGCTTTAGCATCATTCTTTCCAAAGAAATTCCAGGGCTGATCTCCTTCAGAATGGACTGGTTGGATCTCCTTGCAGTCCAAGGGACTCTCGAGCCTTCTCCAACACCACAGTTCAAAAGCATCAATTCTTTGGCGCTCAGCTTTCCTCACAGTTCAACTCTTATATCCATACATGACCACAGGAAAAACCATAGCCTTGACTAGACGGACCTTAGTCAGCAAAGTTAATGTCTCTGCTTTTGAATATGCTATCTAGGTTCTGTGTACGTCTTTTGTCTCCTTAGGTAAGTTTATTCCTAGATATTTAATTCTGTTTGTTGTAATGGTGAATGGGATTGATTCCTTAATTTCTCTTTCTGATTTCTCATTGTTCGCATATAGAAATACAAATGATTCCTATGTATTGATTTTGTATTCTGCAACTTTGCTAAATTCACTGATTAGCTCTAGTAATTTTCTGATAATATCTTTAGGGTTTTCTAAGTACAGTATCATCTCATCTGCAAACAGTAAGAGCTTTATTCTTCTTCTCCGATCTGGATTCTTTTTTTGTTCTTCTCTAATTGCTGTAGCTAGGACTTAAAAAACTATATTGAATAATAGTAGGGAAAGTGGACACCCTTGCCTTGTTCCTGATCTTAGGGAAATGCTTTCAGTTTTTCACCATTGAGAATAATGTTTGTTGTGGGCTTATCATATATGGCCCTTACTATTCTGAGGTAGAGTCTATGCCCATTTTTTGAAGAATTTTAATATTACTGAGGAAAATATCAATAATCTCAGATATGCAGATGACATCACCTTTATGGCAGAAACTGAAGAAGAACTGAAGAGCCTCTTGATGAAAGTGAAAGAGGAGAGTGAAAAAGTTGGCTTAAAGCTCAACATTCAGAAAACTAAGATCATGGCATCTGGTCCCATCACTTCATGGCAAATAGATGGAGAAACAGTGGCCGAGTTTATTGTTCTGGGCTCTAAAATCACTGCAGATGGTAACTGCAGCCATGAAATTAAAAGACGCTTACTCCTTGGAAGGAAAGTTATGACTGTCTTGCTGCTGATAAGTTGCTTCAGTCATGTCTGACTCTGTGTGACCCCATAAATGGCAGCCCACCAGGCTCCACCATCCCTAGGATTCTTCAGGCAAGAACACTGGAGTGGGTTGCTATTTTCTTCTCCAATGCATGAAAGTGAAAAGTGAAAGTGAAGTCGTGGCCAACTCTTCATGACCCCCATGGACTGCAGCCTACCAGGCTCCTGTGTTCATAGGATTTTTAGGCAAGAGTACTGGAGTGGGGTGCCATAGCCATCTCTGACTTAGACAGCATATTAAAAAGCAGAGACATTACTATGTCAACAAAACTCTGTCTAGTCAAGGCTATCGTTTTTCCAGTGGTCATGTATGGATGTGAGAGTTGCACTGTGAAGAAAGCTGATGTTTTTGAACTGTGGTGTTGGAAAAGACTCTTGAGAATCCCTTGGACTGCAAGTAGGTCCAACCATTCCATCCTAAAGGAGATCAGTCCTGAGTGTTCATTGGTAGGACTGGTTTTGAAGCTGAAACTCCAATACTTTGGCCACCTGATGCAAAGAGCTGACTCATTTGAAAAGATCCTGATGCTGGGAAAAATTGAGGGCAGGAGGAGAAGGGGGTGACAGAGGATGAGATTGTTGGATGGCACCATCGACTCGATGGACATGGGTTTGGGTTGACTCTGGGAGTTAGTGATGGACAAGTAGGCCTGGAGTGCTGCGGTTCATGGGGTCACAAAGAGTCAGACATGATTGAGTGACTGAACTGAACTGAACTGAATCATAAATCGGTGCTGAATTTTGTCAAAGGCTTTTTCTGCATCTATTGAGATTATCATATGGTTTTTATTTTCAATTTGTTAATATGATGTATCACATTGATTGATTTGCATATATTGAAGAATCCTTGCATTTCTGGAATAAACCCAACTTCATCATGGTGTATGAGCTTCTTGATGTGTTGCTGAAATTTGTTTGCTAAAATTTTGTTGAGGAATTTTGCATCTATGTTCATCAGTGATATTGGCCTATAGTTTTCTCTTCTTGTGTTGTCTTTGGTTTTGGTATCAGGCTGATGGTGGCCTTGTAGAATGGGTTTGGAAGTATTCCTTCCTCTGCAATTTTTTGAAGGAGTTTTAGAAGAATAGATATTAGCTCTTCTCTAAGTGTTTGATAGAATTCTCCTGTGAAGCCACCTGGTCCTGGACCTTTGCTTTATGGGAGATTTTTGATCACAGCCTCAATTTCAGTGCTTGAGTTGTTCACAGTTCCTATTTCTTCCTGGTTCAGTCTAGGAAGATTGAACTTTTCTAAGAATCTGTCCATTTCTTCCAGGTTATCCATTTTATTGCCATATAGTTGTTCGTAGTAGTCTCTTATAATCCTTTGTATTTCTGCATTGTCTGTTGTAACTTCTCCCTTTTCATTTCTAATTTTGTTTGATTCCTCTCTCTTTTTTTCTTGATGAGTCTGGCTAAAGGCTTGTCGATTTTGTTTATCTTCTCAAAGAACCAGCTTTTAGTTTTATTAATCTTTACTATTGTTTCTTTCTTTTTTTCATTTATTTCTACTTGGATCTTTATGATTTCATTCTTTCTACTAATTTTGGGGTTTTTTGTTCTTTTGTTTCCAGTTGTTTTAGGTGTAAAGTTCAGTTGTCTATTCAATCTCTTTCTTGTTTCTTTAAGTAGGATTGTATTGCTATAAACTTCCCTCTTAGGACTGCTTTTGCTGCATCCCATAGATTTTAAGTTGTTTTGTTTTCATTGTCATTTGTTTCTAGAAATTTTTTTTATTCCCCTTTTGATTTCTTCAGTAACCTGTCGGTTATTTAGAAATGTGTTGTTTAATCTCCATGTGTTTGTGGTTCTTACAGTTTTTTTTCTTGTAATTGATATCTAGTCTCAGCATTGTTGTCGGAGAAGATGCTTGATATGCTTTCAATTTTCTTAAATTTACTGAGCTTGATTGGTGACCCAAGATATGGTCTATCCTGGAGAATGTTCCATGTGCACTTGAGAAGAAGGTGTATTCTTCTGCATCTGGATTGAATGTCCTGAAGATATCAATGAGATCCATCTCATCTAATGTATCATTTAAGATTTGTGTTTGCTTATTAATTTTCTGTTTTGAGGATCTGTCCATTGGTGTGAGTGGGGTGTTAAAGTCTCCTACTGTAATTGTGTTACTATGTCTGTTAGTGTTTGTCTTGTGTATTGAGGTGCTCCTGTGTTGGGTTCATAGATATTTACAATTGTTATGTCTTCCTCTTGGATTGATCCCTTGACCATTATGTAGTGTCCTTCCTTATCACTTATAATGTTCTTCATTTTAAGGTCTAATTTGTCTGATAAGAGGATTGCTACTCCAGCTTTCTTTTGCTTCCCATTTACATGGAATATATTTTTCCATCCTCTCACTTTCAGTCTACATGCATCTTTAGGTATGAAGTGGATTTCTTGTAGACAGCATATATATGGGTCTTGTTTTTGTATCCATTCAGCCAGTCTGTGTCTTTTCATTGGAGCATTTAATCCATTTATATTTAAAGTAATTATTGATATATATGTTCCTATCTCCTGGGGAAGGATATGACAACCCACTCCAGTATTCTTGCCTGGAGAATCCCATGGACAGAGGAGCCTGGCAGGCCATGGTCCATAGGGTCACAGGTAGTTGGACACGACTGAAATGACTAAGCATGCACACACATGCGTGTTTCTATTGTCATTTTCTTTATTGTTTGGTGTTGATTTTGTAGATCTTTTTTCTTCCTTTGTATTTCTTCACTATGTAAATTGTTATTGTCAAGCTGGTTTGGTGGTACTGAATTATCTTAAATTTTGCTTGTCTGAAAAGCTTTTTATTTCTCCATCAATTTTGAATGAGATCCTTGCCGGGTAGAGTAATCTTGATTGTAGATTTTTCCCTGTCAGTACTTTAAACACATCCTGCCATTCCCTTCTGGCCTGCAGAGTTTCTGCTGAAAGGTCAGCTATGAAGCATATAGGGTTTCTTTTGTATGTAACTTGCTGATTTTCCCTTGCAGCTTTTAATATTCTTTCTTTGTGTTTAGTCTTTGTTAGTTTGATTACTATGTGTCTTGACATGTTTCTCCCTGGGTTTATCAAACTCTTTGTGCCTCTTGGACTTGATTGACTCTTTCCTTTTCCATGCTGGGGGAATTTTCAACTTATAATCTCTTCAAAAACTTTCTCATATCCTTTCTTTTTCTCTTCTTCTTCTAGGACCCCTATAATTCAAATGTTGCTGGGTTTGATATTATCCCTGAGGTCTCTGAGACTATCCTCAGTTCTTTTCATTCTTTTTACTTTATTCTGCTCTTAAGACATTACTTCCACCATTTTAGCTCCCAGCTCACTAATTTGTCCTTTTATTTCAGATATTCTGTTATTGATTCCTTCTAGAGTATTTTTAATTTCAGTAATTGTGTTGTTTGTATGTTTATTCTTTAATTCTTCTAGATCTTTGTTAATTGATCCTCTCTGCCTTTTCATTATTATTTTTTTAACTTGTTGTTTTTGAAGTCCCCTTTTGCCAGGCTTCAAGGTTGAATTCTTTGTTCCTTTTGGTTTCTGCCCTCCTAAGGTTGGTCCAGTGTTTTGTGAAAGCATAGTATAGGGTGGAATTTGTGCTGAGTTTTGCTTGTTTGTTTGCTTTTCCTCTAAGTGGCAAGGCTGTGTGAGGTGATAATCCTGTCTGCTGATGATTGGGTTTGTATTTTTGTTTTGTTTGCTGTTTAGAGGAGGCATCCTGCATGGGCTGCTATTGGTGGTTGGGTGATGCCTGGTTTCATATTCAAGTGGTTTCCCTTGTGTGAATTCTCATTATAGGCAATGGCACCCCATTCCAGTATTCTTGCCTGGAAAATCCCATGGGTGGAGAAGCTTGGTAGGCTGCAGTCCATGAGGTCATGAAGAGTCAGACACAACTAAATGACTTCACATTCACTTTTCACTTTCATGCATTGGAGAAGGAAATGGAAACCCACTCCAGTATTCTTGCCTGGAGAATCCCAGGGACGGCGGGGGTAGGGGTATGTGTGCCTGTTGGACTGCCGTCTAGGGGGTCGGACAGAGTCAGACACGACTGAAGTGACTTACCAGCAGCAGCAGCAGGGTTAGTTCTCTAGTAATCTAGGGTCTTGGAGTCAGTGCTCCCTCTCCAAAGGCTCAGGGTTTGATCTCTGGTCAGGAACAAAGATTCCACAAGCAGTTTTATATGGCATTAAGTAAGATTAAAACAAATTATCCAAAAACAAGAAATCAAAGATGAACCCCAGACAATGGCAGTTACAAAATCAGGCAAATAATAATTAATATAATGGAATATACACATATACATATACACCCATAAGCAAAATCAAAACAGTCCAACAGATATAAAGTATAGTAGATTGACTTGGTGAAAAAAGGAAATCAAAAATTATATTTACCAGTTACGAGAAAGACTAACTGAAGCACAAACTGGAAAACAAAACTAAAGCAAGGTGTCAAGTGGGGAATAAAGCAATGGAAGAAAAAGAAAAAAACAACCTAACAAGTACATTGAGAGAAAAGGAAAGAAAGAAAAGAGAGAATAGATATGCAAAGTTAAATAGAGGTAGATGAGACTGATATACATTAAAGATTAACTGCAAGGGAAAAAGAACAGTAGGAAGGCAAACAAAAGAATAAATGTAGAAAAAATATAATAGGTTTTTAAAAATTAAAAAATAATATTATAAAAAAGAGTAAAGAGAAAAACATAGAAGAAGAAAGAAAAAGGGAAAAAAAGGAAAACACAGAACTGCAAAAGCCCAACATAGAAGCAGAGGTTCTACAACAATAAAAAGTGTGACTGAATATACACATATACATATACACCCATAGATCAAAAGAGTCCAACAAAAATAAAGTACAATAGATTGACCCAGCAAACAAAGGAAATCCAAAATTATATCTACCAGAACAAAGCTAATTAAAGCACAAACTAAAAAACAAAACTAATGCAAGTTCCCAAGTGGGGAATAAAACGATGAAAACAAAACTAAGTATGTTGAAAGGAAAGGAAAGAAAGAAAGAATAGATATGCAAAGTTAAATAGAGATATATAAAGATTTATATACATTAAAGCTTAACTGCAAAGGGAAAAGAATAGTAGGAAAAGCAAACAAAGGAATAAATGTAGAAATAATAATAAGTTTAAAAAATTAAAATTAAAAAAGGAAAAAAAAGGAAAATTGCACAGAACTGCAAAAGCCCAATAGGTTTATAAAGCCCAAGAGGCTTATAACAATAATAAAAAACGTGACTGAGGGAAAAAAAAAAAAAAAGCTCAAAAGCTTAAGTAGATTTCATAGTGGCAATAAAATCGACAACTACAACAGAGGGAAGATAAAAGGAAAAAAAGAAAAAAATCAAAAAGAATCTATAGAACAAGTGAAAACTTAAGAATAATAAATGTTTTTCTTGAGTCACTGCTGTCAGAATCCTTTCCCTCACTGGGAGTCACAGTCCACCTCACCTCCCTAGGATGCCCTCTGATCTCTGGACCTGCTTTGGGGGTGGCTCAGATTTTAATCTGGTCCGACTCCTGTGTGTTCTTGCTTCCAATGACCCAGCTATCATAACTAATGTATTTTCTTTTGTGGGCGCTCTCAATGAGCTTTTATATATTCCATAGATAGAGTCTCCCTAGTTGATTGTGTAGATTTAATCTGCAGCTTGTACAGCTGGTGGGAAGGTTTTGGGTCTTCTTTCTTAGCCACATTGCCCCTGGGTTTCAAGTGTGGCTTTATTTTCACCTCTGCATGTGGGTTGTCCACTGGGGTTTGCTCCTGAGGCTGCCGTGGAGGACTTGGGTTTGCCCCTGTGAGGGCCAGGTGTGGAGGTGGTGCAGTTGCTTGGGTCTCAGGGTTTCTGGCAGCACCAGGTACTCAGGGGAGTTGGCAGCTAGGGCAGCAGGAAATATAGTGCTCTAGAAAGGTAGGGCAATCAGTACTGGCCAATATGCTCCAGTATTCTTGCCTGGAGAACCCCTCCCTGGCAGGCCACAGTCCACAGGGCCTCAAAGAGTCAGACACTAACAAAGCAACCCTGAGTGCATAGACGCAAGACTTTTTTTTGCCTCTGGCAGCTCTGCCCCATTGAGAGTTTGAGCATGAAGGAGGCACAGCTGCTTGGCTTGCAGGGACCCTGGTGGCACTGATCAGTCTTTTTTCTAGCCTCTTGTATCTGGCAATTAGATGGCCTCTTTGGCCAGTCTTTCTCTGTAGCTCCGCCCATTCAGACACTTAGAGGGCTCCCTTGCCTGGGGTCCTTCTCTGTTGTTTGGTGCATCAGGCACATAGAGAGGGCACCCTGGCTGGGCCCTACTCTGTAGTTCCACATCAGGCAGTTAAAGAAGCACCCTGGGTTGGGGTCCTGCTCTGAAGTTCAGTGCATCAGGCATTTGATGGGCCGGTCTCTCTATTGTTCCGCTGCAGATGCTGGCATGTGGGGGGAGAGAGGCTATGGTGAGGGCTCTACCCCCGACCTGTGACTCAGCAATATCGCCTTGCTTCCATGGCTGCTCAGCTTTCCTCCACAGGCATTTCCTACCACAATTTCCTCTCTCACCTCCCCTCAATCCATCTGTCCACAGTTAACAGCAGCCCTTGCTCTAGGAACACTCCACAATCCCTAAACTCCAGCTCCTGCACCTTCCTGGGGACCTGCATCCCTGTCTGGGGCGTGTATGGTTGTGGCAAGGACTTTCTGATTCTTATTCCATTTAGGCTGCCACAGATCAGCTGTTTCACTCTCAGCCTTAAATGTTTCTCCTCTGACTCAGACAACTGCCCCGATGTGGGGATCGGACCCCTATTTCAGTTCCCCCACCTGTCGAGGGCAGTTTCAGTCCTACTAACACTCCTGTTTCCCCCCTAGTTCCTCCTACCAAGTTTTGCGTGGGTCTATATCTTCTTTTCCTCTGGTCAGGTACTCCTGTCTGCTCTCAGCTGGTGTTCTGCAGGCACTTCTGTGTCTGAAAGGGTATTCCCGATGTATAGGTGGAGAGAGATGTACTCCACATCCACCTACTCCTCTGCCATCTTGTTCTCCTCCAACTCGACAGTGAGTTTCAGTTCACTATCAGAGATGCCGGGTACTTCAGGGCCACAGGGTTTCTAATCTGTTCTTCATTCTTAACATTGCTTTGATGATCTGTCATTCATCTGTTTAGCAAGTTACCTTTGATCTCTCTGTCATTCATCTGTTTAGCAAGTTAAATAGAACAATTTATTTTGTAATTGTTTAAATTAACTTTTCTTAATCCTACTCATACACTTTTTTACTTTGCTTTTGTTACAACATATCTTGGAGATTATTCCATGTTGGTATATGCAAATATAGATCTTTTTTCTTACAGATATATGTTACTTCATTTTAGAGTTGTGATATATAATCCTTTTAGGGATTCCCTGGTGATTCAGTGGTAAAGAATCTGCCTGCCAAGCAGTAGATGTGGGTTTGATCCCTGGATTGGGAAGATTCCCTGAAGACAGAAATGGCAACACACTCCAGTATTCTTGCCTGGAGAATCTCATGGACAGATAAGCCTGTTAGGTGACAGTCCATGAGGTCGTAAGGAGGTGAACACAACTTAGCAACTAAACGACAACAACAAGTAGTCTTTTTAACTAGTTTCTTATTAGTAATTGTAGATCGAGTTGGAGAGTTATTTGTCAAATCTGTTTCCTTTGCCTCTGAGTGAAGAAGTAGACTACATTATCCAATAGAGTCCCATGTGAGTGGGTGTTGCCATACGGCTGATATCTGGCCAATGGAAGGTAGACAGGATTTACATAAGCCTCATGCTCACTTGATTAGCATTTGTGGCTACATTTTCTCCCCTCTGTTTTGGAGACCTTAGAAGTCCAAGATTAAAGATGATTGGAGTCACATAATGGAATTAAGTCATATCCCTGAATTACTATTTGGGAGAGTGTCCTCCACCAATCAAGAATACCCATATTGACTACATGAGTGAGAAATGAACTTCTGTTGCAATAAGTTCTTGCAGTCTATAGGTTGATGTCATTTACCTAATTAAGACATACCCTATGCTGCTGCTGTTGCTGCTAAGTCGCTTCAGTCGTGTCCAACTCTGTGCAACCCCATGGACGGCAGCCCACCAGGCTCCCTCATCCCTGGGATTCTTCAGGCATGAACACTGGAGTGGGTTGCCAGTTTCTTCTCCAATGCATGAAAGTGAAAAGTGAAAGTGAAGTCGCTCAGTCGTGTCAGACTCTTCGCGACCCCATGGACTGTAGCCCACCAGGCTCCTCCATCCATGGGATTCTCCAGGCAAGAGTACTGGAGTGGGTTGCAAGACATACCCTATACGTATACACAAATAGAACAACACTGTATATTCTTTTACCAAAGACTTTGAATTCCTATAAATTTAATGTACAGAATCAGTTTCTGAAGATAACATTGTTGATCAAAATGTATTCCGTTTCAATAATTTTAAAGCACCTCACTAAGAGTCTGAAGCACTTTATGCTTTTACAACTATTCTAACAATATTCTGCACTATCAGATTACTTGATCTTTAGTAATCTTTGAAAAGTGGTAGCTGATAGTTTTGAGTTAATAGTTGAGACTGATCATCTTTCCATGCTTGTGGTTTCCATGAATTGTTCACAATTCTTGGATATGTAAACTGCCCAGTTATGTCATTTTTCAGTTTGCCCTTGAGATTTGAGTCATTTTCTTGGTGATTTGTGATTTCATACATCAAGATTTTAAAACATCCTAATACATATGCATCACATAAATTAACTCCTTTTTCTGCATATACTGCAAATGATTGTCTCTAATTTTATGTTCATCTTTTGACTTAGATTATAGCTTTATGACAAAGAAATTCTTTCAAATTATTATTTAGTCAAATTAATATTTTTTTTCTTTCAAGAACTTTGGGTCACCTTTTCTTATAAAGGCCTTGCCCTATTTTCTAATACTCCTCTTGTGTTCATATTTAACTTCAAAAAATAATTTAAGGTAAATGGGAGCTAAAAGATATAGTTTAATCTTTTTTTTTTAACCAAATGGCTAATCAGTTGTCCAAACACCCCTTATTATTTTTGTCTACACTGACTTGAAATGCTTTCTTTATCATATATTACGTCTACACACATATGTAGTTTCTTGAGAGACTCCTATTGAACAACTCTCTGTCTATTCATAGACCAGGATGAAACAGATTTGTTACAGCATTAAAGCACACCTAAATATTTAGGTTAGTCTAAGTGTCTCTTTGGTCCCATTGTGCAGCCTTTGATATTCATTCTTATTTTTCTACTTATTTCTAAAACAAATCAATTGATATTTTTATTGGACTCATATTAAACATATAGATTGTTAAGTCTAAATATTAACAGAGAGCTAAAAGCTTTATATCACTTTTTAAGAAAAACTTGTGTCAGCTACAAAACATTAGACTCCTTAAAATTCTAATTTTTCAAAATGATTTTAATTTTTCTTTTCTAAGTACACTTAGAAAATAATGACAATTTTATCTTCTTTGTCATCTTTAAACATATTTATTCTTCTTGACAAGAGTCATTGACTACTTTCTAGAACAAATTAAATAATTTAGAGCTAGAAGTCAACTTTGTTTACTAGCAAAGACAAATTTTCTGCTTGCCTAAATTTAGCAAGTGATGTCCTTTTTTTCTGTTTGATTCAAATGGAGCTAAGTCTGGAAAATATTCTTCAGAGTAATTTATTGGGAGGTACCCATTCCTTAGGCTCAGGGTTAATAATGTTTTATTTCTTCTTAATCCTTTTGTCACTTTTGGTTCCTTTTGATAAGTTTTGGGAACAGAAAATACGTAAACATGCATGTACTCTTCACATTTCCTGAATCCAGGTTTTTCATAAATCTTTTTGAAGCATTTTACTATTCCTGACATCTTTTACGAGAAATAGTTAGATGGATAGCTCACAGATTGTTTTGGGATCCCAAACAGGAAGCACATTTGTGTTTAAAGCTGAAATCACTCACGTAATTATATTTATGTCAACCTACAAGCAGAGAGTTTCTTAATTATTATTATTGATGACTTCTACAGAGGATTTCCTGAGAAGCCCACATATGTTCTGAATCAATTGCATTGTCTCTAGTTAGTCCTCAAACTACCATGACTGAACCCAAATCAGGGAGCCTGGGCACAGGTTGGGTTCAGGGCTAATTAATCTCCTTCATGGAAAGTCAAGTGAGTACCAAGACTCAAACGTGGGATGGTGAACAAAAGGAGCCCCGGGCATGTACTTTCTGCTTGTGAAAGAAGTAAAGAAGAGAGGATGTACACTTTGTGAACTTTGTCTCTCCCAGTGGGAAGGAAACTGAAGGTATTTGGTTCCTCTCACTAGAAGATACCAAGATATCTGGACATGACCTCTGTGCCTGAGAAAAACAACACAGAAGTCTGTGTGGAACATGAGGCCGTCTGACTCTTATGGGTACCTGTGATAGAAAGTTAATTAGGGCCTGATATATTAAATGCCCAATAAGTCAAGGCCCTGGGCTAGATGTATTTGAAGGGATAGAGATTCAGTCTCTTTCTCAATAATTTTCTAGTTTTGGTTGATGATGAAAAGATAGTTTAGTCAAGCCAAGGAGTTTCTGAAACTAAGATTATGACATCCGGTCCCATCATTTCATGGCAAATAGAAGGGGAAAAGTGGAAACAATGACAATTTTTATTTTCTTGGGCTCCAAAATCACTGCATACAGTGACTACAGCCACAAAATTAAAAGATGCTTGCTTCTTAGGAAAGCCATTGTAAACCTAGACAGCATATTAAAAAGCAGAGACATCACTTTGCCAACAAATGTCCATATAGTCAAAGCTATGGTTTTTCCAGTAGCCATGCACGGATGTGAGAGTTGGACCCTAAAGGAGGCTGAGTGCTGAAGAATTGATGCTTTTTAATTGTAGTATTAGAGAAGACTCTTGAAAGTCCCTTGGACAACAAGGAGATCAAAACAGTCATCTTAAAGGAAATCAGTCCTGAATATTCACTGGGAGGTCTGATGCTGAAGCTCCAATACTTTGGTCACCAGATGCAAAGGGCTGACTCATTGTAAAAGACCAGAAGTGCTGGGAAAAAGTGAAGGCAGGAGCAGAAGAGGGTAGCAGAGGATGAGATGGTTGGATGGCATCACTTGACTCAATGGAAATGAGTGTGAGAAAACTCCAGGAGATGGCGAAGTACAGGGAAGCCTGGTGCACTGCAGTCCATGAGGTCGCAAAGAGTCAGACACGACTTAGCAACTGAACAACAAGAGACACTAGACTGGTCACAAGTGTATAGATGCTGAAAAGACACAAGCATATGAATCTGAACAAGACACAGAACAAAACAGATCTATATTCGAATCCAAGAAGGAAGTTGGAAAAAATAATAGACCATTAGAAACTATAATAAGCACTAGGATTGCAATAATGGAAAGTAGTGTGACAACATACAAGGCCAGGTAACTCAGCTTATATGGAGTAATTGAATGTTTCACCAAAGAAAAGTTCTCCCTGGATGTCTTGAAGGGTGTTTAAAAGAGATAGGCAAAGAAGGTTCAAATGGATTTTCTAGATACAAGGAACAGGAAACAAGTAAAAAAAGGCAATATTTTTTATGATCCATTTGCAAGCTGGTCACTATCTGAAACATTTTAATCTGTATTCACTCAAAACTGTAGAGTGATCTGAGGTCAAGTGTTCATTGTGGTTACTGTGTTTGAGATGTGAGGTGGAGGGATGGATGCAGGAGGTGCCATAGAGAAGCTGGTAGATGCAGGTCAGGGAAGCTTAAATAGCTGGGCTCACAGGCATGACAGTGTAACAAACAATACTGAAGAACATGCATTGTGAGGGTCTCTGACATACTCTAATAATGCAGATGCTTGCTGAAGAATGTTCTTCACCAAAGGATAATTCTCTTTGCCCTATTAACATGATTATTTTGAGAACGAAAAATGAGCCTATAAACACTAAAGTGCTCCATGAACTATTAGGTCCTATGCAAAGGTTGAAGGATAAAGGGCCAGAGGAATTCATTTTCCTATGGATACACTTGCAAGTGGTTTGCAGGGAGAATGACATTGCCTCCAGATACCCTGAAAAGTCACTCTTCTCCCAAAAGTTTTGGCTGTAGCCTGGATTCCCTCTCAAGGGAAAGAAAAGTGTTGACCCTGTCCAGATTCCAAGATCTTTCTCTCTGAGGATAGTACAAAGAACTTACATAGTTCAATCTGATTATTTTCTGTTGAATATAAATACACGGTAGGCATGCCACCGATCCATTTCCACATCCAGAGTACAATCAGCCCTTACAGAAGAGGCTGCCAGCAAGCATTCATAAGGCTTCCAGACATAACTCTGTTAATCCATTAGCACAATGGATTGTCATGTCCCATATCCATTTGGCAGTGTGTAACTCAGAGTTCTTTTTCAAGCATTCTCCTCCTGGTCAATGGTCAAGCTAACTTTTATTGAGGGTCTGTAATGTACAACGTGCTGTACATAGATTATCGACAATCCATGCAACAGTGCTATCCACAAGGTCACTTCCCCAGAAGGGAGAAGATTTGGGCTCAAAGACATTATGTCTAACTGCAAAATGTATTTTATTTCCTTCAAAACGTATTTTTCTGCACACTTACAAAGAATGTGGTTGCAAATTAGAGACAAAAATAACCAAGACTTTTATTCCCTCTGCTTCTAAGTAAGATTTTGGATAAGACTATCTAGTGTCCTAGGTCTCAATTTTTTTACCCATCTGCAATGAAGGGATTAAACATAATCATTTTTCATATTGCTTTTCCCTATACATCCATGCAGAAGGGTACAATTCCGCTCTCCATACCTCTGTGTCTGCCAGCCAATCAACTGAGTTAAGGCAGCAAGCAGCATAGTGACAGATGTCACAGCCAGATCTCCCCCAAACCCAGTATGTGAACCTCCAGCTAACATTTTCCACATGTCCTCATCCACAAGGGATAAGAGAAGAACAAACACAATCTAAGGGAAACTTCAGCACATTAAACTCTGCACCTGATTGGGAAATGTACAGAGTTTTAAGATTCCTTTCAAATGAGACTGAGTGGCTGATAGCCAGAAAACTAAAATCTTAAGCAGACATAAGATGGAGAAGCCAGATCTGGGGTAGGGGGTGGGGAAACTAGAGTGAAAATAGTCGAAACTAAGAATTGGGAACAGCATCTGAGGGAAAGATGAGGCATACATATAAACTCTTCTGAACAAGTAGGTATCTCATACAGAAAATCTAAGAATTTCTGGTATTCACGCAACACCTCCTCTTCTGAAAAGTTCAAAAGGCTAGGCAGTCACACCGGACTTCAAATGCAAGTGCAGTGAATTCTAATAAAGAAGGGATGTGCTGACCTGGAATTCATTCCTCTCAGGGGCATCACTATCCAAAGGAAATGCTTTCAGCATGAACATTCTGGATGCACTTAACTGTAGCAAGATCCTTGATCACTGTACTCAGGAAGAGAGGCTCTTATAGCAAAAAGTCTCAGAAAGGTGATTTCTTTCCCTCCAATCCTACAGCCATTTTATCCCCAAGGTTAAATGATATAAAGTTAAAAGAAACCTATTAATTACCCAAGTGGTGACCACTGAAAGGGGGGAACATTCATTTTGATATGTATTGATAGAGAAATAAGTCTTAATGCTTTATTATTATATCTCTCGTAGTGTTATTCTTTCAACATCCTTATAATGAAGAGTAGAGGTTAGAGGGTGATTTGAGGTCTAAAGTCTTAAAGGTATGATGATAGAGGAAGGGAAACGCAAACTGGGTGCCTACTATGTCAGGCATCCTATAAGGTGTTTTCTCAGATTATCACACAACTTTATGAGATGGGTAATATACTCATGCTTTAAGGTGAGCAAAGCCAGGCTCAGAGAACTTTATCTAAGTAGCTCAAGTCTAAATTTTTCTGTTATTAGTTCAGCTCAGTCACTCAGTAGAGTCCACCTCCGAGACTCAAGGCCTATAGCATGCAAGGTATCCCTATCCATCACCAGCTCCTGGAGCTTGCTCAAACTCATGTCCATTGAGTCAGTGAGGCTATCCAACCATCTCATTGTCTGTCGTCCCCTTCTCCTCCTGCCTTCAATCTTCCCCAGCATCAGGGTCTTTTCCGGTGAGTCAGTTATTCTCATCAGCTGGCCAAAGTTTCAGCTTCAGCATCAGCCCTTCCAATGAATATTCAGGACTGATTTTCTTTAGGATGGACTGGTTGGATCTCCTTGCAGTCCAAGGGACTCTCAAGAGTTTTCTCCAACACCACAGTTCCAAAGTATCAATTCTTCAATGCTCAGCTTTCTTTATAGTCCAACTCTCACATCCAAACATGACTACTAGATACCATAGATTTTATGGTATCACTGTCCAACTGTTTAGTTCAGGATGAAATGACAATTCACTCTGTCTTCAATACCTTGTGCTTTAGCAAGAGTGGAATTACTATCAATTCCCTGAATTGATTCTTCTCTCTCATGCCCTCATGATCTTTGTAAATGTTTTTACCTTGCTAAAAATGATGAGTCCTTCCTGGACACCTCCACTGCTTGTCTCCATCCCTCTGGTGAACCTCAAAGTGAATTAGACTCTTCCTCCCCTGAGCTCCCACTTTGTGAAATTATTATACAAGAAAAAAAGTGCCATTGAAATTATCTGTTTTTTTGTCCATAACCCAATGAGATTTGGGTTATGGACACAAACCCAATTGGGACTTCCCTGGTGGCTCAGGTGGTAAAGCATCTGTCTACAATGTGAGAGACCTGGGTTTGATCCCTGGGTTGGGAATATACCCTGGAGAAGGAAATGGCAACCCACTCCAGTACTCTTGCCTTAAAAATCCCATGGACAGAGGAGCTTGGTGCAGGCTACTATCCATGGGGTCACAAAGAGTCAGGCACAACTGAGCAACTTCACTTTTGAGGGCAGGACTGTTTTTAATGTCCATAGCTTTGGGACATGCAGTATGAATTAAACGTTCATTATAACTTTCTGATGAAGGGAAGTTGGGAGGAGGAGAGTGGTAAGGGAAGACAAAAGAAAAGAGAGAGATGATGATGCAAAGTCAGTATATAAAAGGGGAAACAGGGTAAAAGGAAGAGACAAGGAGCAGAAAGGAGAATTAATGGAGAAAAGGAGAGACATGAACAAAAGAGGAGGCAAGGAAGTTAGGCTAACTATCTATTAAAACACAAATTATTCCTACATTTAGCAGCTAAAATTGTTAAGTATTTTCTCCCCGTCTTTGGTTCAGGAATTCAGAAGTGGCTTAGCCTAGTAGTCCTGGCTCAGAGACTCCGAGGAAATGTCACGTATCTACTCGAGGTGGATCATTTGGAGGCTCAGCTGTGCTTGGAGGACCTATATCCAGGATGACTCCTTCACATGGCTTGCAAATAGGAGCTAATTGCTAGCAGGAGACCTCAGTTTTTCACCACGTGGACCTCCATAACGAAGTGTGAGAATGTGGATAGAGTTGGTGACATCTCCACAAAACCTAGAGCACCAGGTTTTGAGATGAGAATAATTTTAGCTGCACATTGGTTCATTCAGTTCCTGTAGCCAAGAAATATGCTTATGCTTCATCACTCAGTTGTGTCCGACTCTGCAACCCCATGGACTGTAGCCTACCAGACTCCTCTGTCCATAGGATTCTCCAGGCAAGAATACTGGAGTGGGTTGCCATTCCCTTTTCCAGGGGATCTTCCTGATCCAGATTTGAACCCAGGTCTCCTGCGTTGCAGGTGGATTCTTTACTGTCTGAGCCACCAGGGAAGCCCAAAGAGACAGCAACCAGATAATCAATCCATGCTCCAAAAGAGAGGGATTAGGAACACAGGAGAAGAAGAGTTAAGGGTCTTTAGTGCTGTATCAGTTCCCTGTGGATAATGCAGCAAATTATCATAATCTTGATAGCTTGAAACCATAGAAATTTATTCTAGAAGCTAAAAGTCTAAAAATGAGGTGACAGGAGGAATGCACTCCCTGGATTCCCTGCCTCTTCCATCTTCTGGTAGCTCTGGGAGTTTCTTGGCTTATGGATGCATCATGCCAATCTCTGTCTCTCTTCACTCGGCCCTCACTCTTTTTTGTTCACATCTTTTTTTTTTTTTTTTTTTTTTTTTTTTTTTTTTTTTGATTTTTGTTGTTGATTT
>SJYA01002080.1:1910425-1990165 GCA_006410615.1 Neotragus moschatus
TTTTTTTTTTTTTTTTTTTTTTCTGTCTCTTGTAAGAATACTGTAGTTGAATTTAGGACTTCTCTGGTGGGTCAGACAGTAAAGAATCTACATGCTAATACAGGAGACGCAGGATACCCAGGTTCGATCCCTGAGTCAAGAAGATCCCATGGAGAAGAGAATGGAAACCCACTCCAGTATTCTTGCCTGGAGAATCCCATGGACAGAGGTACCTGGAAGGCTATAGTCCATGGGGTTGCAAAGAGTCAGACACGACTGACTAAACATACATCCACAAGTAATCCAGGTAAACTCATCTCAAGATTTATCTGCAAAGACACTTCTTCTAATAAGATGACTTTCACAGGTTCTGGCTAGACTTATTTTTTAAGGGGCCACCATTCAACCCACTACAATGTATTTGATTATTATAGAGTGCTTTTATCTTTTTTTTCCTACTTGGTTACTGCTAATATGTAGAAAATGTCTTGACTATTTGAAAATGTATCTGTATCTTGCCTTCTTTCTGAGCACTCTTTTTAGTTCTTATTGTGTTTTTTTTTTTTTAAGTGATGCTTAGAATTTCTAGGGAGACAATCAAATCATCTGCATAAATGATAATTTTGTTTCCTCCTTACCATTCATAACTGCACTTGACAATTGTACTTTCAAGATGTGGTTCTTAAAAAGCAAATTATCTTAAGAGCAGGCGTAGGAGTTATTGCTAACAGTTAAAGGAAATCAGATTTGCCGAGGCACAGGAACAAAGTAAGAATGTCAGGGTAATTCAGGTCACAGACTTAAAGAGCTGTTTTGTCTTCAAAATTATTTAATCTCCTCCCTTGATTCTGCCAATGGATACAGCAAGGCTCAGATACCTGAAGCTACAACAAAGAAAGAACTAACAACACAAAAAAATAAATCTTGCCTTTCAATCTCCAATAGCCAAAATGATATTTTAAACTGGAATATGTAACCATGCCACTCACTTTAAAGTCTTCTTTGATGGCACTGTTTCTAAGGCAAAGCTTTGCATGGCCTGCAAAGCCCTGAGTGAGCCTGCTCCTGCCTGTCCCTGCAGTCTCCTCCCATTAGGTCACTGTTTCATTCTGTTCAGGATACATTTCTCTGAACCTGCCAAGCTGCTCTCAAGGCTCTCAGCTTTCTGAATGAAGAAGAATTATCATACATAAAATAATACACATGCCTCCATTCTCCCCTTGCTAGACCCTGTTCTCTGTTTAACTCTGGTTGCCCGAAAGAAGACTGGTGTCACCATCCTCCCTAGATGTGATCAATGCTAGACTTTTCACTCTCATCACAAATCGAAAAGTAATTTCATATCATGTCGAGCAACTGCAGTTAATTAAAGTCTTTATTTAATGTATTTGTTCAATGTCTGTCTTCACCACTAGAATGTAAACTGCGTGAAAACCAAAACTTACTTGTTACCCATGATTATGTCCAGCACCTTGCACATTACCTGGCCCACAGTATTCATTTAGTTTTAAAAACTGTTGAATAAATGAAACATTCATATTTGTGTTTGTTTTGTGAAACTTTGGCCTTTCATTCTTCATTCCTTCAAATATCCCATTGGTCTCTCTTCTTGCTATTGCTTGTATTTCCTGAGACTCTTCTTTCTCATTTTCTAACCACCTAAGGCAGAACAGTGATTTTAGAAAAACACAGAGCTTAAACAGCATCAAATAATAATTTTAAACACTTGAAAGAATCAGGAAGATTGTATAAAAATTAGTGTGGGCAGAATCAGTTATGATTCAGGAAATGTCTTAAGGAGTCCTTTTTTAGCGACCTTTATTTATGCTATAATGAGAACAATAAACTTAATAGTCAGCGTTTATGAGATATCTTCTTTATAAAGACATTTATTTATTCTCAGTTCTCACTTCCTTCCCAGACCTAAAGGATCTCATTTTTCTAGAGTATATTGTAAATTGAGGAACCAAACATATAATTCCTTCTGTTGTTTTGAAAAGTTTTGCAGGTCATGAGCCATCTTCTAAAACTGACCTAAAACTTAAAGTTTCCCAAAACGAGAATATCCAGCCACCCTACAATTGTCACAATTACATATTGTTCTTGTTTTCTATTTTATGCATATAAAAACAAATAATAAAATACCACAAATCAATTTTTCATGAAGGCAATAGAGTACAGTAATTATTTCACTAAGAGCCTGCCAAATTATTTTCAGGAAGTACGTATAGAAAATGGCTGTGTTCTCAGCATCCCTCACATAGCACAAATTGCATGGCGTGAAGGAAAACAAAATGCCATTCCAAACATCAGGTTTTTATCCTCTTGCAATGTGTGTGAAATGCACCCATGATGAGGTCCTGAGGGTGAAATCATTCTTCTTCCTTCTTGGTAACTTTCTTAAACTGTGCAGTGATTACTGAGTAGCACCAGATTTCCAAACCTGAAATGTTATGCACAGTGCTTCTTTTCTGTGCCCTGATTACACAGCCAAATGACCATATGGGACATGTTAACAAATATTAACAATAATTCCTCATTATGCTGGATTGGTCATGTTCCACATGGAGGGAGTTTCATCTTTAATTCTAAGTGCTTATGTAAATGAAAGAAAGATAAAATGAAATATAGTATACCCAGTAGACCCAGATGGGATAGGAACAAAAACTATGTCATAAGGTCAAGAGTTAAAGGGAGGAACAGGTGGTGTATAACCTGGATCTGACAGACAGACACCTGAAGGCTGTCTGCACCCACGTGAAAGACGGTCATGTTGAAGACGGATAGCATCATTATCTTCAATGCCTCATGGGAGAGAAGGACCCAGTGGACAAAATCCAAAGGTTAGTTTTCTTTAAGGAAAAGTATTCAAACTTCAGAAATACAAACTTTAGTTTTAAAGAAAATATTCTTTTTAAAATTAATTTTTAAATTTACTGAAGTATAGTCAATTTGCAGTACTATATTCATTTCAAATGGACAACATGGTGATTCAATATTTTTAAAGATTACACACCATACACATTTATCATAAAATATTAACTATATTTCCTGTGCTGCACATTACATCATTGTAACATTTATAACTGCTAGTTTCTACCTCTTAATCCTCCTCATCTATGGGGGTAGTTGAGGAAAGTGTTCTTTAAAAAATGCTGTTAAAGATTAACAGTTATCTTAAGAGGATCGGGATTAGACTCTTCCACCACCCTCGCTCTGGCAGAGGCTGACAGTGTGAGCAGCCGTTTGCTGGGACGTTCTTAGAGAAAATGTGTGTCCCCTACGGAAACACGTCCTGCTTCAGTCATTTTCAAACCATAGTCTGGCGGGGCAAGAAAAACGTATAAAGAGGCAGACATCTGGGTCTCTTGTTTTCGTTTGTTTGCATCTTGCCCACTACTTAAGAATTTCCAGAATAGTGTTTGTGTCCAGTCACTCTCTGTGGTCATCGCTGAGGGTTGTTGATTTTGTTTTAGATTTCTCTTGGCATCATTAGCAAATGGTAGATTGTGATGTGTTTAATGTATTGAAATCATTATTCTTTATGATTCCCAAATATCCCATTTAGGCCAGTGAGAGCTCCTTCAAACTGTCCCCTATGTCCTTTTGATGTGACACCGTTAGTCTCTGTGTGGCTTTTCACTCTGGCACAAGATGTCCCAGGCTCATCAAATATGTCCCTGCCTCAGACTGGAATCAGCCATTTCTCCAAAGAGTGCTGTTTTCCTTTTGTTCAGGAAAGTATCTAGTGGGGGCAGAACTGATCCATTTATATATGCTTTATATATAGGAGTTTGGGTAAGTATTCATTTGAAAATAAAGCAAAACTTCGCCATAAAGTGATTTAAAAAAATAGCCATCCCTTAAATGGCTTCTTTTTTTGAGTGTCTCTAGATAAAATTCATTCCTAACAGAGGAATTCAGTATTTTGCACAGAATTCTTTTGGACCTAGAAAGCTCATTGCAGGAATTTCATCTAACAATAGTTTCCTACGTAATACTTGGGAAAACACTCAGTTGGTAAGCAGTATTTTTAAAAATCATTGAAAACGTGTGGATTTGGGACCAGATTGAAATAGCTAACTTTCTGGCTAACACAGTTCTAACTGCTTTTGAAAAGGTGTTTTCATATTAAAATAATTCATACAAGCATAGACTTCAAAAAAATCATATATCTATAGAGCCAGAATCAAAATTTTAATATTTTGCCATTTTTAATTTTTTTTCCAGATAAATCTTGCTTCTGAAATATAGACTGAAAATACATGTAGTTTTTTTTTATTTGTGTTAAGTGCTGTATTATATTCCATTCTATGAAAATACTATAATTTATATAGTATTATATAAATACTATATAGTATTTATATAAATATATATATATATAGTATTATATACTAGTATCACATAGAAGACTACTGAGGTTGTTTTCAGCTTGTGTTATTATAAGTGCTATTACAATACACATTTTTAAACATGGGTCTTTGTGCTTTCGAGTGAGCTGCTTTAGATTATACACACAGAAATTTCTAGATCACATGACAGACATCTTCACTTCCACCAAAGGTGGATGACTTCCCCAAGCATAACAAACACATGCATTTTTATTGTTTCCAGATTTCTGCCATTTTATTATGTTACCATATTTTTAAGTTTTAAATGTATTCTATTTATCCAGTTAAGCAGAGCTTTGATTTAAATCCATTTATATTTATTACTTCTAGTTTATAAATAAATATCTCTAGATTATAAATTTACTGCTAAGTAAGTACCACCTTGGATATTATACTTTCATTGACATTTCATTCTATCTTGTTTGTGTGGTGGTGTGTGCTGTCTTGAGTCAGATTTTCTGTATACATGAATGTGCTTATAGGGTCTATTTTGATCTATTTACCTTCCTTGAGGCAAGTCACACTGATTTATTTACTGTAGCTTCACAACACATTTTGATGTCATGAAGGAAAATTCCCCAAGACTTGTTCATCCTCAAAATTATGTTAACATCTCATAGTTGTTCTATGTATATTTTTAAATCAGCATATTAAATTCCATAGAAAAGCTGAACTTTAATTTTATTTACAAACCATTTTGGAGCAAATGATATGTTTATGGTATTTCTTTCTGACTAAAAATAGGTATATTTCTCAACTGACTTAGGCTTACTTTAATATTGCTTAGAAAATATTAAAATTAAATTTCTCAATGAACAGTGTGTATATCTTTTATTAGGGTTGTTCTTTGGTTCTTATATTTTTTTATTTTATAAATGCTATATACTACCTCGGAGAAGGCAATGGCACCCCACTCCAGTACTCTTGCCTGGAAAATCCTATGGATGGAGGAGCCTGGAAGGCTGCAGTCCATGGGGTCGCTAAGAGTCGGATACGACTGAGCAACTTCCCTTTCGCTTCTCACTTTCATGCACTGGAGAAGGAAATGGCAACCCACTCCAGTGTTCTTGCCTGGAGAATCCCTGGTGGGCTGCCGTCTATGGGGTCACACAGAGTCGGAAATGACTGAAGTGACTTAGCAGCAGCAGCATATACTACTTATATTTTATTTTTAAATAACCTGTGACTGCTGTTTATAAAGTAACTGTATTTTGCCTATTGATAGTAAATATAGAAAGTCTGCTAAACATTCTTAATTCTAAAAATGCATATAACCTGGACGGTTTAGAGAGATAANCACACAGAGTCGGAAATGACTGAAGTGACTTAGCAGCAGCAGCATATACTACTTATATTTTATTTTTAAATAACCTGTGACTGCTGTTTATAAAGTAACTGTATTTTGCCTATTGATAGTAAATATAGAAAGTCTGCTAAACATTCTTAATTCTAAAAATGCATATAACCTGGACGGTTTAGAGAGATAACCATATTATCTACATGTAAATCAGTTTGCTTCTTCATAGAAAAATGTGTCTAATTTCTGACTTCTAAGCAGATAGTTCTAACACTTCACTGTTAAATATTACCTGCTTTAGAGTTATGGTATATATTCTTTGTCAGGAAAGCAATTCTCTTTTATTCCTAAAATTTTAAGAGCTTTAAAAATTAGGAATAGTTTCTGAATTTAACAGAAGGATATTTTGTTATCCAGGCAGATTATTACTTTTTCTTTATTCATTAGTTTGTCAATAGATATTTTAATATTAAGCCATCCTTCAATTCCTAAGAAATTTTTAAAAATCTTTTGATACTTTTAGATTGATGGTTACAGTGAAATCCTTCTATATTGGCTTTTGTACTTGTTTGATAATTAAGTAATATCAGTATAAGATTAGAATGACCTGTTGTAATTTGTGCATGTGTGTTGAACTCACTTGGAACCCATCTAACATTTTCCTTTTGAGAAGTTTTAAGCTAATCATTTAATTTCTTTAGTGGTAACTAGTATATTTATTTTCCTTTTTTTCTTGAGTCAATTTTGGTAATATATATGGTCTTGCTTACTGTTCTCTGACAATCTTGGATATGTCATTTGTTGTCTTCTATTATTTTGGACAATTCTTGGTCTTTAGTCTTCACATATTTGTGTTTTCCTGACTCTCTCTTTTCTCCTGGGAATTAGTCATGTTAGATCATTTTCTATTGTCCCAAAGTTTTTGTTCTAATTACTGTTGGTTTTTTTAATTTACTATATTTTTTCTCTTTACATTTATGTTTCCATCGAACTATCTTCAAAATCTTCATGGAAGAAATATGCTTTGCAAAGATAAATTTATTTGTTCTCTCGATGATAGACTTGGACATACACGACACTGGCAATGGAATGTGGGTGAAAATGTCATTTGCCAGTTTTGAACCTAAGCCTCAGAGATATATACTGTTTCTATTTGCCCACTTGGGGCTATGAAAAGAATGTAACCTGGGAAATTTGGTATTACACTTGACCCATTATCTGGAGAAAAGCCCACCTAAGTCCATTTTAGTTCACTGATTCCTAGAATGTCGACATTTACTCTTGCCATCTCCTGTTTGACCACTTCCAATTTGCCTTGATTCATGGAGCTGACATTCCAGGTTCCTATGCAATATTGCTCTTTACAGCATCGGACCTTGCTTCTATCACCAGTCACATCCACAGCTNTACTTTGGCCACCTCATGCGAAGAGTTGACTCATTGGAAAAGACTTTGATGCTGGGAGGGATTAGGGGCCGGAGGTGAAGGGGTGACAGAGGATGAGATGACTGGATGGCATCACTGACTGGATGGACACGACTCTGAGTGAACTCCAGGAGTTGATGATGGACAGTGAGGCCTGGTGTGCTGCAATTCATGGGGTCGCAAAGAGTCGAACACAACTCAGCGACTGAACCAAAGCCCGACCTAGATCAACTAAAGCCTAGCTGTCCTGTGTTTATATGAGCTAGAGTTGTACTCATTGTTATATGACACGAGGGCTCCTGGTGGTTTCCTACTTAGAATTATACGACAACTACAAACTTGTGCGTTTGTTTAACTTTAGTAGTTACCACTAAAAATTTTTCGAGTTCTTGTATAAATCTATACATCAACCAACAGCACTGAGCATTTTTGCTAAAATTGGGAATTGTAGGTTAATTTAATTTTAGTCTGTATGGTGGCTAAAAAAGATCACTGTTTTATTAAACACACAAAATGTGAGAGTAATCATGTAATTTTAAATAAGTTTAAAAAATTTATTATAATCTAATGAAGTATTAACAGCAGTAAATAAATATTTGGAAAATCAGGCAGGTATCATTATCTGGAAGAAAATTAAGTGAAACTACATGGTAGAAGACAGAGAAGGCAATGGCACCGCACTCCAGTACTCTTTCCTGGAAAATCCCCTGGATGGAGGAGGCTGGAAGGCTGCAGTCCATGGGGTCGCTGAGGGTCAGACACAACTGAGCAACTTCACTTTCACTTTTCACTTTCATGCATTGGAGAAGGGAATGGCAACCCACTTCAGTGTTCTTGCCTGGAGAATCCCAGGGACAGGGGAGCCTGGTGGGCTTCCATCTATGGGGTTGCACAGAGTCGGACACGACTGAAGCAACTTACAACTGCTAATGACCTAAATAATTCAAGGACATTGAATTTTTAAATAATTAAAATAATTAAAATTTTCTAAACTTATTTCAAAAAATCAGTGGCAACAGGTTGGAACACACCTACTTCAACAGATTAGTTTATGTAACATTGGTTTGATTCATTGCAGTTGAATGGCACCTGTACAGTATGCCTGATGTTCTTGTCTTTAACCTTAAAGGAAAAGAGAAAATCTTTTGTTGCACCTGTTTGAAATAACTCTGAAACAAGGCTCCCTTAATTATAGTATCCATTCAGGTGAAAATACTCATTCACATTATATTATTCATTCACGTGAAATAATCCATAATGGTAGTAAAAAGACCAAAAGGTAAAGGATTCCATAGTAGCCTTTCTGGGTGAATTAGGTTAATTATATAAAATGAAAGATAAATACAAACATGATCTGTTTAACAAAACTTTGAGGTACATAAGAAAGAAAAATATAAAATGTCCTAAAATCGCCTGTGATCACTAAGCATATAAGATTGAAGTTAAGTCTCTGTTAACCTGATACCTTCCACTTCATCAGTGCTCTGATGAAGAGCTTGACTTCCACAGATAGGACTTTTATCCTAATGGGAAAGCAAATACTTCTGATAACAAGCCACTATAGTTTTTACTACGGTCTGCCATAGGGTAAAAATCGGTCAGGTAAAAGTCTCTGGGGTAAACTTAAGTATTCACTTACCACTTCGTGCACTCAAATTGCATTGACTTCAGCTGTGCTTGGAAAGAATTCTTGCACAGTCAAGTTTTGGCTCTCTTGTACATAGCTGCATACAGAGGCATGAGGCATGTTTAGGGAAAAAGTGACACTTATACTAGAAATTTATATTTTTATATAAATATATAATTTTTTTCCAAGTAACCTTTTGGTACTATAGATAAAAGAGGTCCTCAGATGGTAAAGGATATTTGTTAATGAACTAAATTGTGTGCTAAGCAAATTTTACTCATCAGGTAACCCCCAAATTATATTTGCTTTAGTGTCTATTTCCTTAGTTACAAATGCAGTTGATCTTCTTCAGGTTTTTTGGTTCAGGGTTTCTTTCATTTCACTTATTTGTTTTATTGAAGCAGAGTTAATTTATATTATATTAGTTTCAGGCATACAATGTAGTGATTCAGCATCTTTATCAATTATACTCCACTTAAAATTATTGCAAAATATGGCTATATTTCCCGGTGATGTGCAAAATAGTCTTTTTACTTATTTCTTTTATACATAGTAGTTTGTATCTCTTAACTCCATAGGATCATGTCCCTCTTCCCATTGGTAACCCCTAGTTCTTTCTCTGTATCTGTGAGCCTTTTTTTGCTTTGTTATAAATATTTTACTTTTTATATTCTACATGTAAGTGATAACATACAGCATTTGTCTTTCACTGCATTATTTCACCAGGCATAATACTTTCAAACTCCATACACCTTACTGAAAATGGCAGAATTTCATTGTTTATTATGGCCAAGCAATATTCCTGTGTTTTTGTGTGTTTGTATGCCGTATCTTTTTCCAGTTATTTGTTGATAGACACTTATGTTGCTTCTATAGCTATATTGGTTATCATAAAAAATGGTGCTATGAACATTGGGTTGCCTATATCTTTTCCAATTAGTGTTTTCACTAATTAGTGTCTTAGGATATACCCAGCAATAGAATTGCTGGATCACATGGTGGATCTATTTTTAGTCTTGGGGGGAACCTCTATAGTGTTTTCCACAGTGGATTCACCAATTTACAGTCCTACCAACAATGTACTAGGGTTCTCTTTTCTGCACATCTTATCAAAGTTTGTTGTTTACAGACTTCTCAGTGATAGTCATTCTGAAAGGTGTCAATGTGAAGTGATATCTCATGTGGTTTTTATTTGCTTTTCTCTAATGATTAGCAGTGTTGAACAGTTTTTTGTGTGTCTGTCAGGCATCTGCATGTCCTCTTTACCCAAATGCCTATTTTTTGTGTGGGTTGTTCATTTTTATTTCACACTGAGTTGTATGAGTTTTCTATATATGAAGATATTAACTACTACAAGTCACATCATTTTGAAATATTAAATATTTTCTCCCATTCAGAAGGTTGTCTTTTTATTTCATCTATTATTCCTTTGTTGTGCAAAAGCTTTTAGTTTTGTCCCATTTGTTTGTTCCTTACTGCTCTTTCTTTTGCTGTAGGAGATAGATAAAAAAAAAATATTCTTTTATGTCAAAGACTGTTCTGCCTATATTTTCTTCAAGGAGTTTTATGGTTTCTAGTCTTAGATTTGGGTCCTTGATACATTTTTAGTTTATTTTTGTATGTATTGTGAGGAAATGTTCTAATTTCATTGTTTCACATGTAGCTGTCCAGTTTTCCCAGCATTACTTAATGAAGAGAGTTCTCTTTTCACCATTATATATTCTAGATTCCTTTTCATAGATTGCTGCTGCTGCTAAGTCGCTTCAGTCGTGTCAGACTCTGTGCGACCTCATAGACGGCAGCCCACCAGTCTCCCCCGTCCCTGGGATTCTCCAGGCAAGAGCACTGGAGTGGGTTGTCATTTCCTTCTCCAATGCGTGAAAGTGAAAAGTGAAAGTGAAGTTGCTCAGTTGTGTCTGACCCTCAGCGACCCCATGGACTGCAGCCTACCAGGCTCCTCCGTTCATGGGATTTTCCAGGTGAGAGTACTGGAGTGGGGTGCCATTGCCTTCTCCGTTTCCATAGATTAATTGAATGTAAGTATGTGAGCTTATTTCTTGGATTTCTTGGCTGTCTTTAGTTCTCTTGATCAATGTGTGTCTGTTTTTGTGCCTGTACCATGCTGTTTGATGATTACAGCTCTGTATAATATTAAATCAGGGAGCATGATGCCTCTAGCTTTACTTCTTTTTTCTCAAGAACGGTTTGCAAATTCAGAGTCTTTTGTAGTCCATAAAAGATATAGGGTCATTTGTTCTCATTCTGTGAAAAATACCATGGATATTTCGATAGGAAATGCATTAAATCTGTAGATTGCTTTGGGTAATATAGACATTTTAGCAACATTCTCTCAATCCAAGGACATGTGATATCTTTTCATTTCTTTGCATCATTTTCAAATTCCTTTATCAATGGTTTGGAGGATTCAGAGTAGAAATCTTTCACCTACTTGATTAAGTTCATTCCTAGGTATTTCATTTTTCCCTGCTGCTGCTGCTGCTAAGTCGCTTCAGTCATGTCCGACTCTGTGCGACCCCATAGACGGCAGCCCACCAGGCTCCTGTGTCCCTGGGATTCTCCAGGCAAGAACACTAGAGTGGGTTGCCATTTCCTTCTCCAATGCATGAAAGTGAAAAGTGAAAGGGAAGCTGCTCAGTCGCATTCAACTCTTAGCGACCCCATGGACTGCAGCCTACCAGGCTCCTCTGCTCCATGGCATTTTCCAGGCAAGAGTAGTGGAGGGGGGTGCCACTGCCTTCTCTGTCATTCTTCCCTAGGTGATTATAAATGGGATTGTTTTCTTGCTTTCTCTGATGGTTAATTATCAGTGTATAGAAAAGCAAGAGATTCCTGTATGCTAATCTTGTATATTGCCCCCTAACCATGTTTGTTCTAGTAGTTTTTAGATGAAGATGTTTCAGTTTTCTATATACAGAATCGTGTCATCTGCAAATAATGACAATTTACTTCTTCCCTTCTGATTTCTATGTCTTTTATTTCTTTTCCTTATCTGATTGTGGTGGTTAGGACTACAAAACTTCCAATACTACAATAAATAGAAATGGTGAGAGGGGCATCCTTGTCTTCTTTCTGGTTTTACATCTTCATGTTCATTCCTCTGCTGATTACTGTAGTCATAGTCAGTTGTCTGCTTTTAGTCTTTGTACTGCTGCTGCTGCTGCTGCTGAGTCGCTTCAGTTGTGTCCGACTCTGTGCGACCCCATAGATGGCAGCCCACCAGGCTCCCCTGTCCCTGGGATTCTCCAGGCAAGAGCACTGCAGTGGGTTGTACTAGCTTATTTAAATTGTTGGTTCTCAGCGTTTACTATATTTTCACTTTGTGGAATTTTTCCTTTCCTATAGCTCCATCTTGTTATACCTGTTAATTTCTACTCAGAGAAAAATTTTAACATTTCTTTTAGGGTCAGTCTAGTAATGATGAACTATCAGGTTTTGCTTATCTGAGAAATTCTTTCTCCTTCAACTATAAATGATAGTCTTGCTGGGTAGAGTATCTTAGTTTTGCAAGTTTTCCCCTTTCAGCACCTTGAGTATATTATGCCACTCCCTTCTGACCTTTCAAGTTTCTGCAGAATAATTAGTTGGTAGCCTTAGAAGGGTTCCCTTGTATATGATTTTGTTTTTCTCTTGCTTCTTTTAGAATTCTCTAACTTTTGACATTTTAATTGCAGTATTTTTGGTGTGGTTATATTTGGATTCATCATGTTTCAGACCCTCTGTGCTTCCTGCACATGGATATGTGTTCCTTTCTTCACATTTGGGAAGTTTTCAGCCATAATTTCTTCAGATACATTTTTGACCCCCTTCTCTTTCTCTTCTGCTTCTGGGACCCCTATAATGTGAATGTTTGCATGCTTGATATTGTCCTCAGTTCAGTTCAGTTCAGTCGCTCAGTAGGGTCCAACTCTTTGCAACCCCATGAATCACAGCACACCAGGCCTCCCTGTCCATCACCAAATCCCACAGTTCACTCAAACTTAAGTCCTTCGAGTTGGTGATGCCCTACTCCAGCCATCTCATCCTCTGTCATCCCCTTCTCCTCCTGCCCCCAATCCCTCCCAGCTTCAGAGTCTTTTCCAATGAGTCAACTCTTTGCATGAGGTGGCCAAAGTACTGGAGTTTCTGCTTTAGCATCATTCCTTCCAAAGAACACCCAGGACAATCTCCTTCAGAATGGACTGGTTGGATCTCCTTGCAGTCCAAGGGACTCTCAAGAGTCTTCTCCATCACCACAGTTCAAAAGCATCAATTCTTCGGTGCTCAGCTTTCTTCACAGTCCAGCTCTCACGTCCATACATGACCACAGGAAAAAGCATAGCCTTGACTAGACAGACCTTTCCTAGATGTCCCTTAAACTGTTCTCATTTTTAAAAATGTGTTTTTCTGTTTACTATTCTGATTGGGTGATTTCTGTTCAATCTTCCGGGCCACTTTAGCATTCTTCTGTATCACCTACTCTGCTGTTAATTCTTTCAAGTGTGTTTTTCACTTCAGTTATTATATTCAGTTCCGGCTTGTTCTTTTTTATATTATCTAGTTCCATGTTGACATTCTCACTGTGTTCATCCATTCTTTAATTCAGTTAGCAATCTTACTATGAAAGCTTTGGATTCTTTACCTAGTAAATTGCTTATTTCTGTTTGATTAGTTGTTTTTGTAGGACTTTATGTGGCTCTTCAATTGAGACAAACTCCCCCTGTGTCTATGAAATTAGGTGAAATGCTTTCTTATTGTGGTCTTGAAGGGGAGTCCTTACGCTGGAGCATCCACATAAAATCTGTGTATGCCCAGCAGCTTTGGTGGAAGAGCTGACTTTGAATGAACATGAGTCGAATTTTTCCTCAATGTGTGCTGGTAGCTACAACCTTGGTAGAAGGTGGGGCTAGAAATGTATGGTCTGGATTCAGAGCCAGATGTGAGTGGAGGTTTCCCCTCTGCTCAACAGTCGTCATCACCCTGTGAGGGATGGAGACAGGTCCCATGTTGCCAAAGCAGAAGCCCTAAAGAGGTGAGGCTGAGCTGGCTCTGTTCCCTCTAAGTGCCTACATCCTCACCCTAAATAGGAACAGTTCTGAAGCAGTGGATGGTGTGGGCATGCAACGTGGGGGGTTGGGGCATTGGCTGCAGCAGTTCAGCTAGGGTCAGAGACCCAGACTGCTTCAACACCCTGCTTGTCTAAGCACCAGTAATGGCTGCGCCCACCTTGCTCCTGAAGATACCACTGCAGGTCTGAGCTTCCTTTGTCCCTTACAGCTGACCTTCCCCTTCAGCCTTTGCTACCCTCATCCTGGAATGGAACTATACCCCAGGGCATTGGTGCCTGTGTGGGCTCTTGGCGCAAGTCAGGACAGGGGCTGAGGGGGTCCAGCCACAGAAAGAGATCAGGGCTTTTTCTGATGTGCTGCGTGTGTAAGCATCCATACTACTGTCCCTGCCCTGCTCAGACAGATGTGGCTTTGGGTCTGAGCCACCTCTCTGTCTCAAGGCCAACTTTTCACCTAGGATGTGGAAGCCTTCACCCCAGTGTGGGACTGTGCTGTGATGCAAGCAGGGCTAGAGGGGTCAGGGAGCTCAGGTTGGGGCATATGCCATGTCAGGCAGGGGAAACCAGGCGGCCACTGGAGGAACTCTCCCTCCACCCTCCCCACCCTGTTTCAGGAGCAAGCATGCACATTCCTGATGAGCAGAGTTCCGGTTTCCTCCAGCCTTGATGTTAGTCCTGGTGGCCCTCCAACCAGCCAAGGGGATCTGTCTTCGGGAGGATCCCAGTATGTTGCTGGCAAAGCTCAGTCCTCAGAGAGGGTCTCTACCCACGTTATATCCCTTTTGATCTGAGCCCCCTCACAGAGGCAGTTCCAGATCTGACCACTTATCTTTTCTTCCTACCCAATTCTGTGTGTGACTTTCTTACAACCTTGGTCATATAGGAGTCTTCCAACCAGTCTCATTAGTTTTCAGTGAGAATTGTTCCACATGTCAATGTATTTTTAATGTTTGTGGGGAGGGAGGGGAATTTTTCAACCTCATACTCTGTCATCTTAATCACCTCTCCTATTCTTCTTTGTATTAGTATATTCACCTTTTTTCTTCTCCTGGGAACTGCATTTTTCTTTTGTCTATTTTTTGTCTATTTTGGTGTTGGTCTTTTAATATTTGATTTGTTACACTTACTGTGTCTTAAGGAAATTAGCTTGAATGTGTTCAGCAAAGGTAGATTATGAAAAGGCAGATAAAGTAACTCAGTAAAGGTGGATAAGTGATAAATCATGCTAAAAATAGTGGTTATAGATGAAGTTGCTAAAAGTTACTTAAGGTATTAAGTGAATTTTCACATTGGTTAGTTAGCTGAAATTTCAGTCCAGGCTTGGTTCACTAAAAAGCCTATGCTTTGAAAGATTAAACTTATTTTCCCATGTGTCAGGAAACAGACATCGGCATTGGCAGTGTCATATGTGTGTGTGTATGTGTTTATGATCACTACCACAATCTCTGAATTATTGTTTATGCAGGATTCATATTTCAGCCATTCACATATTAGTCATATGAATTTCTGTTGGGATCCTTAATGAACCAGGACCTGGCGATCCGGAGGCGACAATGAGAAAAGTGAAAGAGAGAAAGAGGCTGATACTCCCTGGTTTTTGCAGAGAACCAATCAAGTCCTTGACACAGGACTTGCATCTCTCACGAAGGCACCAGGCACCCTCTCGAGGTGGGTGAAGGCACAGGGCGCCTTTCTCGAGAAAGTCTTAGAAGCTCAGGCAGGAGAGTGAGCTAGATGGGTCTCTGTGCTCCAGAGAATCAGCCTAGGAGAAAGAAAAAGAAAGAAAGACACAGGAACCCAAGCTCTGATGTACCAAAGGTGCTTTATTAGCCGAAATGCAGGCTTATATATCTTTAGTAGGATGATTACTCAGCTATTAACCAGGATGAAATTTTATGAATAGCCACAATATGGATAGTCTAGTACATACAAAGTCACTGACGCTGAAAAGAGTCACTGCATGTCTCACTCCATGACCTCAGTCTTGAGACCTCCATGCAGCTTTCCTCATGCTTGGAATAGAAACTGATAAGGAACAGAGAATCCTTGAGAAATAGAAAACAGCATGCAGGAATCCTCCTGTTAAATGTTCCCTGACAAATTTCAGCAAGGTATTTAAACTTTGTATGCATCACTTTCTTCACCTGGAAAAGCTGATATGATAATACTTACTTACCTCTTATTACCTAATTTTTCACACTTGTATGGTTTTCATACAGCCAAAACATAAAAGTTACATGTGTTCTCCTCTCACATGAGAATTGAATGAGAAGCGGCAGTCCTGCAGAGATCAGGAGGCCTGTTCTCTTTTCTCTCTGCTTAGTCTGAGAGGCAATTCCTAAGCATTAGTCACATGACAGAGAAGAAAGTTTTCTTGTGTGTGTGTCACTCAGTCATGTCTGACTCTTTGCAATTCCATGGACTGTAGCCCACCAGGCTCCTCTGTCTATGGAATTCTCCAGGCAGGAATACTGGAGTGGCCATTCCTTTCTCCAGGGTATCTTCCCAACCCAGGGATTGAACCCAGGTCTCCCACATTGCAGGCGGATTCTTTACCATCTGAGCCACCAGGTTTCCTTGCTGTTACTGCTGCTAAGTCGCTTCAGTCATGTCCAACTCTGCGCGACCCCATAGATGGCAGCCCACCAGGCTCCCCCGTCCCTGGGATTCTCCAAGCAAGAGCACTGGAGTGGGTTGCTATTTCCTCTTCCAATGCATGAAAGTGAAAAGTGAAAGTGAAGTAGCTCAGTCATGTCCGACTCTTCGCAACCCCATGGACTGCAGCCCACCAGGCTCCTCCATCCATGGGATTCTCCAGGCAAGAGCACTGGAGTGGGGTGCCACTGCCTTCTTCGCCCTAAGGAAACATCCTTAGGCTTCCTCAAATCACACAGCAGCAAAACCCAGTCTCCACCTAAAATATGGGTGGAATTTGGAAACATTTCTGGATGGGTGTTCCTCCTGTGGAGAATTTGTGACAACTTTTCCAAAACTTTTCCTCAAATCTTTATTATATTCTGTTAATGACTCAGTGGACTTTTGGCAGAAAGGACAAGTTTCCTTTGGTTCAAACACTTCTATAGAGAGTTCTGATTAATCTATCCAATGGTCTGAAATCCAAATAACATATGCAATCTTTGGCTGAAAAAGCTCACCCGTGGTGTTATAACAATAATTCCTCTCCTTGTTTTCATATATAACCTTTTGGAAATATTTCTGTTGGAGCCAACATTTCTATATTTTGGAAACTTGGCCTATGGACAGATGATGGCTCAAGTCTGCCATTTATTTTCCTTTCAGGGTGTACTGGAACAGGAAGAATGGTTGTTAGACTATTTCTTACAGGAAAATTTGTAGGACAGCCCAAGTTAATGTGGAATAAAGCCCCTTTCTCTGTCATCCATGTCACAAAGCATATTCATTTCAAGATATCTTTCCTGACCACCCAAATTAAAGTAGTTGTACCCCCAGTCACTTTTTGGAACGGGCCAGAAAGTAAACATTTTACGCTTTGCAGGCCATATGGTCTCTCTTGTAACTGCTGAACTGTACCACAGCTGCAGACAACACATAAACAAATGAGCAGGGTTGTGATCCAATAAAACTTTATTTATAGATGCTGAAATTTGAATTTCCTATAGATTTTTTCTGTCACAAAGTATTACCCTATTTTTGATATTTTTCCAACAATTGAAAAAAATGTAAAAGCCTTTCTTCAATCACAGACCATACAAAACCAGGTGGTAGGCTAGGTTGTGCCAGTGGACTATAGTCTGACCTCTTGTTCTGCAATGGTGCTTTATTTAGGATTTTTTTTTACATCACTTATTATTTAATTAAAAGATTCTACTTATATATTTATATTGTTTCTTTACTGTCTTGTGCTCAATTCTAAGTTTTATCTCTGAAAGAAGGAACATTATATCCTGTTCACCCTTGAACACAGCATCACAGACACTCAGAAAATATGTATTGAATGTGTAAATCTGCAGCTTTATGTTAAATCAGTTCTTCTAAATAAGTAATTCATTTAACACGTAGACCATATTGAATTCTTTAAGTGATTTTTTTTTTTTCAAATTTTACATACAGTAGAGAATTTCATGGTGAGGAAACAGTACAGAAAAATGCTTTTAGGCTTTAGAGTTGTGAAGCTCAGCGGGTTCTATCAATTAGTGTTTGTGATTTTGAGTGAGTCGTTAAACCTGTCTGTTTTCTCAACATAAAAAGAGAACAGGAACTGTAGCTATTGTATAAGACTTATGGTGGAGTTTTGCCTGAACTTCCATTTTCTTCTCCAAGCCCACTCCAACTCTTATCCACCCTGTTCACTGCCCTGGTAGGCCAGCATATAAGGATCACATTAGTGATGTGCCTTGCCCTCTGAATTCCAGCTGGGCTTTGCTAATGTGGGAGGGAGAAAAATGAGCTAAGGAAAATTTATTCTCTTAACTTGCTCCTAAGTTTCAAGACTGGCTGTATTCCTGGAAGGAAAATATCAGCTCACAAAATTATAAATGTATAGGTGTTCTGTCATGTACCCAATCAGTGAGAACAATCCTGCTACTGGCTCCAGGCTTCTACCCTATCTCCCATGGTTTCTCTATACTTACAACATTAAACATAATCTTTTTTCAAGTTTCAGATAGACCTAAATTCCTTCCAGGACCATGAACTGATCAGAGAAGTTTAAAGAGAAAGTTCTTGAGACTGAATGGTAGCTCGAATTGAAACTGTTCTTAGAAATCTGGTTGTCTTCCTTGAAATTATATTAAAATACTGACTGATTCTTCTTGATTCATGTTTCTTTACAGAGTTATGAACTTGGGAGAAAGGGTTGTTTATAAGGTATTTCCTAGCTTGCTGAAACTTTTTTTTCACTAGATATTTAAAATCAGGAAAATTTACATCAAAGTATGAATTTTCAAATTCTCTTGAAAAGGCCACACTTTCTGACTACACTAGCCTGGATTTGAGAGCATTTAACCCTTCCCGTCGTTTTGGATTTGGCAGGCAGCTTTAGTCCCCGTCATTCCCTATTATGCCCTACTCCTAGTTCTGCATAGTAGTATGTTAACAACCTAGCCCCTGTGAACATTTTTCTTGGAGAATAAGAAACAAAGTCATCAGCTACCAGGGACTGTGGGGCCAGAAGGGCATAAGGAACAAAATAGAGTATACGGCCCTCTAGGACAATAAAAGAATGATGAGACCTGGACACAATAGGATTGCAGGGTGGGAAAAAAGTGCCCACTTGGAGTTCTGGATTATAAATGGAAATTGTGATCCATGAGCAAGGCTATGTGTAGGTATCCTGCCCCTTTGTCTTTTCTAGGTAGACGTTGAGAAGACAGTCAAGTTGGGCTTGACCAGAGTAGGGTTTTGTCCAGAGAGAACAGGAGAGCAAGAGAGGCCAGAAGGATGAACCTCTTATGAGGGAAGGAATGTAATTATGGATCGTGGAATCTAGATTGATTAAAGAGCATTGAGGACAGGAAGGGGTGATGGACATTGGTTAAGAACATGTGCACAATGGAGCCAGACTGCATGGATTCAAATCCTATCTCTATCTGTACTACCTGGGTAAATATATATATTGTCACATATACTATATAGAAAAACAATGTATGTTACATATAACAGATATATGTAAAGTGCTTAGGACAGTGCATAGGTCATGGTTAGTGCTAGGCAGTGCTACAAGAGTACTTTTCATGCCTTACATTGAATTTAATTTTAAAAATAAAATTTTAATTTACATTTTGATTGATATTTATGGAATGTTTACAATGTAAAAAAAAAAGTAAAAGATATTCTGTGGGGGGCTAGAGAGAGAAATCAGATATGAAGTGGATTAGAGACTTAGAAAGCATCTTCAGGGCATATAAAGGGATGAGCTCCGTAAAGGGAGGTGCGAAGAAGGCTCATTATGGGGCTGTTCCTCATAGACCTGGTAAGTTTTGGACACAGAGCAGGAAAAAACAAGTGGCTACTATGTGAAGTTCATCAGTAGGTGCTGAGGCTGGGATTTCAAGGATTTTTTTCTAACAGTGCCTTTGAAGCAGACAGTGGAATTTCCCCAAAGTCTGATTCACAGAGAGAATTTCTGACACTCTGTCAGTCTAAGTAGGGAGATCTTTTCGAGGAGGTGGAACTTTTTTTTCTTTAATAACTAGTTTTTGTTTTGAAGTACAAAAAATGAGGAATGTGTATGGTGGCAAACATGTCAAGGGGTAAAAATGCCTGTAGATGATAATGAATTTTGCATCCAGCACTCGGTCCCTTTCTAGAGTAATCATAGCTAGCAGTTGTTTGTGTCTATCAAAAAATATTCTTTTCAACTGTATTATGTATGTTCATACACATTTTTAAAACTTATTTTTCTTTGTTTTACAGTGTTTTGCTGGTTTCTGTCATTTATCAACATGAATTAGCCACAGGCATATTTATGTCCCCTCCCACTTGAACCTCCCTCCCACCTCCCACCCCATCCCACCCCTCTATGACATCCCATTGTCATAGAGCACCAGTTTGAGCTCCCTGCTTCATACAATAAATTCCCATGGCCTATTTTACATACGGTAATGTGTTTACATATTACTCTCTCAATTTAGCCCGCCCTTTCCTTCCTCCGTTGTGTCCACAAATCTGTTCTTGATGTCTATTTTTCCATGGCTGCCCTGCAAATAGGTTCATCAGTACCATCTTTCTAGATTCCATATATATGCATTAATATACAATATTTGCTTTTCTGACTTACTTCACTCTGTTAATAGGCTCTAGGTTCATCCACTTCATTAGAACTTGTTCACATGTGTTCCTTTGACATGTGCTGATTGCCTGCAGGATGAAGGTGAAGTTGTTAAATGATGCGTGCACTTTAAAATAAATTGTGTTTTAAGAATATTAGGAAATACTGTCAAGTTGCCCTCCAAGAAGATTATGCTAATTAATGTTCCCAAAAATAGTTTGGGAGCGAGAATGTTGTTTAATAGTCTCACAAGAACCAAAAATATTTTATTATATCTACTCTTTAAAAAAAATAATTTTTGTTTCATTATACCTCTCTGATTTGAGGGAAGTTAACATCTTTAGAGAGCATATTCAAAAGCAGAGACATTACTTTGCCAACTAAGGTCCGTCTAGTTAAGGCTATGGTTTTCCCTGTGGTCATGTATGGATGTGAGAGTTGGACTGTGAAGAAAGCTGAGCACTGAAGAATTGATGTTTTAGAACTGTGGTGTTGGAGAAGACTCTTGAGAGTCCCTTGGACTGCAAGGAGATCCAACCAGTCCATTCTGAAGGAGATCAGCCCTGGGATTTCTTTGGAAGGAGTGATGCTAAAGCTGAAACTCCAGTACTTTGGCCACCTCATGCAAAGAGTTGACTCATTGGAAAAGACTGTGATGCTGGGAGGGATTGGGGGCAGGAGAAGGGGATGACAGAGGATGAGATGGCTGGAATGCATCACTGACTCAATGGGCGTGAGTCTGAGTGAACTCCGGGAGTTGGTGATGGACAGGGAGGCCTGGCGTGCTGCGGTTCATGGGGTCACAAAGAGTCGGACACAACTGAGTGACTGAACTGAACTGAACTGAACATCTTTAGAAAAATAAGTACAAATTAAAGTATATATATATTGAACATTTGTGCCTTTGTCCATTTTATATAGAGTGAGTGTCTTTTGCTAATTGATTTGTAAGAATTTTATTTAAGAAATTTATGCATTTTCACCTATCATATTTGCTACAAGTATTTCCCAAGTTGTTTATATTATACTAATTTTATTTCATATTCTTGGCAAGTAGAATTTCAAATTTTTATGAAGTTATATTCATCAGTGTCTTGTGACTTCTGAATTAAATACTTTGCTTAGAAAAATGTGACTGCTGTCAGTTCAGTGACTGCTGTAAGTATACAAAAATCTGTATACTAAATTATTGGTAAATTTCTATAAATGATAAATTTGAGATTTTTAAAGTTTTATTGTATACTGTAGTTGATTTACAATGCTGTGTTAGTTTCACATGTACAGCCAAGTGATTCAGTTATATATATATATATATCCTTTTTTTTTTGATTTTTTTCCCATATGGATTACTACAGAATATTGAATAGTATTTCCTTTGCTATAAGGTCCCTGTTGATTATTATTTTATATATAGTAGTGTGTAAGATATTATATAATATTTCTCTTTCTCTGTCTGACTTAATTAACTTTTTTAGTATAATCACCTCTAAGTCTATCCTTGTTGTGGCAAAGGGCAATATTTCTTTTTGATGGCCAAGTAATATTACATTGCATATATATACCATATCTTCCCTATCCATTCCTCTGTCAGTGGACATTTAAGTTCCTTCCATGTCCTGGCTATTGTAAATGATGCTGCTATGAACACTGGAGTACATGTATGTTTTCAAATTATGGTTTTCTATAGATATATGCCTAGGAGTGGAATTGCTGAATTATATAGTAGTTCTATTTTTAGTTTTTTAAGTTTTTGAAGAAACTTCCCTACTGTTCTTCATAATGGCTATAGCAATTTTCAGAACCACCAACAATGCAGCAGGGTTCCCTTTTCTCCATACCATTTCCAATTACTTATTGTTGGAGACTTTGATGATGACCATCCTGAACTGGTGTGAAATGATATCTCATTGTAGTTTTGACTTGCATTTCTCTAATAATTAGCAGTGCTGAACATCTTTTCATGTGCTTTTTAGCCATCTGTATATCTTCTTTAGAGAAATGTCTATTTAGAATTTCTTCCCATTCTTTATTGGGTTTTGTTTGCTTGTTTGTTTTTTGACATAGAGCTGCATGAGCTAATTTTGGGGACTAATCCCTTGTTGGTTACTTTGTTTGCAAATATTTTCTCCTGTTGGTTGTCTTTCCATTTTGTTGGTGGTTTCCTTTGCTGTGAAAAGCTTTTAAGTTTAATTTGGTCCCATTTCATTATTTTTGTTTTTAGTTTCATTAAGCTATGAGGTACATCCAAAAAGACACTGTTGTGATTTATGTCAGAGAATGTTCTGTTTTCTTTTAAGAGTTTTATAGTATTCAGCCTTCATTTAGGCTTTTGATCCATTTTGAGTTTGTGTATGATGTTAGAATGTTCTAGTTTCATTCTTCTATTGATATGTGTAACTGTCCAGTTTTCCCAGCACCACTTATTGAAGAGACATCTTATCTCCGTTGTATAGTCTTGTCTCCTTTGTCATAGATTAATTGACTGTAGGTATATGGGTTCATTTCTGGACTTTTTATCCTGTTCCAGTGATCTATATTTCTGTTTTTGTGCCTGAAGCATATTGCCTTTGATTACTGTAGCTTTGTAGTATAGTCTGAAGTCAAGGGTTCTGATTCCTTTATTTTTCACTTTTCTTTCTCAGGACAGTGCTAAATTTTGTATGTGATAATTTGTTCTTTTCTCAGTAGACTGTCCCAACATCATTTATTGATTATTCTGCCTTTAACACAGTGATTTAAAATGCTGATATTACCATAATCTAAATATCCACATTATTTGAATCTTTGTCAAGACTCTATCTTGTTCCTTCATTTATATACAATGTAAAAGTACCAAGCTCTTACTCACAGAAGCTTTGTAAAGTGTAAAAATGTAGTTTGTTCCTTTATATTCTACAAAATTTTCTGCCTAATCATTACCTGACTATAGACCTATCATGCCTAGTTTTATAAAAAACAATTCTATTGGTAATTTTATTGGGATCACATGCAATTTATACATTAACACAGGGTAAATTAGAATCTTTACAGTATTATTGTATTATTTTAAGTAGAACTGGGCATTAATTCCAATTCAAAATGTATTTTAATCTTTCTTAGATCACTTAAATTTTTTTTTTTCATTTTTGGTGTCCTTTTTATTAGAGCACTTGAAAGTTTATTCACATAAATCTAGTACATTCCTACTTAGCCCTATCTCTGGGTATTTACTTAGTAACTGATTTTTCTTTAGCATAAGTACATTTTATTTGAACAAAATAAAGCCAACAGCATTTTCAGTATCAATTTTAAAATTTTTCTTACTAAATTATTCCATCATTCACAATAGTTTTCCCATTGATTTTGGGTTTTACAAGTTTATGCGATTATCTAGGTATTTGTAAATTTTTACTTCTATGTTAGAAATTTTATAATCTCATATTTATCATTCTCAAATCATTGGAAAGTATTTCCCACAGAATTTTAGGTAATAGTGATAATCAACATCCCTGTCTTATTTCATTATTTAATGGAAACATTTTTATGTTTCCCTATTAGGCACATTGCTAATTAAGTATTATACATTTCTACTTATCAAATTTGTTAATCTATAATGACACTGGCATTTTTACCAAGCACTTTGTTAGCATCAAACATGTTTATCTGCCTTGACTTGTAATTAATATGGAAAACATATTGATATATTAAATTTATTAAAAGAATTACTCCTGAAGAGATTCTCTCAATCTTTAAATAAGCTGCTGTATTTGATTTGCTAGCTCATTTTAGAAGTTTTACATCAATATCCATTAGGCAAATCCACCTGTAGTTTTATTTTATTATTCTGCCTTTATTACATTTTCTACCAAAAATTTCCTATATTTGTTTAAAACCCTTTAGAAACTTTCATTTCCTTTATGCTTTCGAACAATTTAATTGCATTCCTTAGATATTTTGTAAAATTTACTTTTGAAATAAATTGATGCTGATGCTTTTTGAGATGGCTTTTGACAAATTTCTTAATCTCTTGTTTCATTACATATATTTTCTAGAACATTATGCTTGATAGTCAAAATTTCAAACTCATTTGCACGAGATTAAGCAAAGTGATCCCCATATTTGTCTCCTCAATATACCTGGTGGTTTATTCTAAGATCTTATTTTTATATTTCTGCCTGTTCCTTCGATTTAGTGTTATATGTATTTCGATATATTTTTCATAGACTTGATCATTTTTCTTAACTCATTCTGAGTGCTAGCGTATGTTTTAAGCAGGTAGTTGTATTGGTAATCATTCATGTAATCTGTCATTTATCTTATATTCATTTACATTTGTGATGTCCTAGACACTAAGCACATGCTGGAGAATACAAGAAGGCGTCCAAGTTTCCCTTGACTGTCAAAGGCTTTAGTTAGTCATGTTCTAGCACGCTGGGCTAGAGCATAAGAGTAGCATCCACCTGGAAATTGATGAGAAAATGTGAAGACTTATGGTCTCTCAACTAGAATGAAGCAGAGCAAGCTCTTAAATGTGGACCTATAGGACATCATGGTCAATCCTATGTATTTAGTGATATACCATCAAGTATATTTTTAGACATATTCCTTAACAACTACCTTCTGAAGCTGTAGATATCAGAATGTCTTGCTGTTGCTCTAATACATGTGCACATACACACTCCGTCTACCATAATGGTTTGAAAATAGAGTTGTTGAATCATAAAGTTCATTCTTCATGATTCCATGATTTTCTGGAAAAGTTCTGGTCAGGCTTACTTACATTCCTCTGGAGATGAACTGTTTCTTCCTAACTCACTAATCACAACCTTACATTGAGAATTATTTTCATCATCTTTACCTTTCTAAAATTTCACAGAATATGTTCAGATGGTTTCCTAGTTTCTTAATTTTTACCTAGAATACAGTATATGGTGTATTTCAGCCTCTGTATTCTGGGTTTTTTTTTTTCAGCTTAGGAAATTATATTTCATGTCTTTGGTTTTTTCCTTGTTTGCTTTTCTTTCTGTTGTTGTCATGTCTTGCTTTGGAGTTATAAAAGGCAAGGTCACTGAAAGTGCTCCTCTGCTTTATGAAAGTAGGTCTTCGATAAAGCATTATTTCTAGGTCATTGCTAGAAACGAACTCACAGAAGATAGCAAAACGATCAAATGTCAGTAAGAGCTGTATACCATAAGGAACAGCTAAAGATTCCATTGTCTAGGGGTAAGTTCTGATACTACCACTCCAAAATACAGAATATTGTAAAGAGAATCGAAAAAGAGAAATGTGGAGAATCTAGTACAAAGATCTGAAATGCATATAACCAGAGTCCCAGTCTAACCAGACATACAGCTTAATAAGCTGATTGTAGTTGAGGCTTAGAAAGGATCAAAACCATGTATTTGCTTATGAATCTGTAATTCAGGCAGGGACCAGGAAGGATGGCTTGTGTGCTCTGTTCAGCATCAGCCAGAGCAGTTCATCAGGGAGCTGCAGATCCCATTTTCAGGATGATGAGCTGGGTTTGATTGCTACTGGGAGTTCAGCTGTGCCTACAATCCATAATCCTAGGTTTTTCTCTATGTGATACTTCCCACAGTCAGCTTGAAACTCCCAATTAATCAGGATTTTTTTTAACAATAAAGTGGCTGTGTTCCAAAAGAATACATCGTATGGCATTAATCACATAGCAACAACTCCACGATATTCTGTTGGTCTAAGCCTACATCATCCAGTGCAACAGCCAGGGAACATATATGTCTATTTAACTGTAAAACTAAAGTTCAGATCTACAATTATACTAGCTACCTTACAAGTATCCACTATGGCTAGTGGATATTGTTTCAGTTCAGTTCAGTCACTCAGTCATGTCTGACTCTGCGACCCCATGAATCGCAGCACGCCAGGCGTCCCTGTCCATCACCAGCTCCCGGAGTTTAGTGAAACTCACGTCCATTGAGTCGGTGATGCCATTCAGCCATCTCATCCTCTGTCGTTCCCTTCTCCTCCTGCCCTTAATCGCTCCCAGCATCAGGGTCTTTTCCCATGAGTCAACTCTTCGCATGAGGTGGCCAAAGTACTGGAGTTTCAGCTTTAGCATCATTCCTTCCATTGAACACCCAGGGCTGATCTCCTTTAGAATGGACTGGTTGGATCTCCTTGCAGTCCAAGGGACTCTCAAGAGTCTTCACCAACATCACAGTTCAAAAGCATCAATTCTTTGGTGCTCAGCTTTCTTCACAGTCTAACTCTCACATCCATACATGACTACTGGAGAAACCATAGCCTTGACTAGACAAACCTTTGTTGGCAAAGTAATGTCTCTGCTTTTCAATATGCTATCTAGGTTGGTCATAACTTTTTTTCCAAGGAGTAAGCGTCTTTTAATTTCTTGGCTACAATCACCATCTGCAGTGATTTTGGAGCCCCCAAAAATAAATTCTGACACTGTTTCACTGTTTCCCCATCTATTTGCCATGAAGTGATGGGATATTGTATAGGCAGCAGAGTTTAATGATTGCAGACTGTTCTGTCGAACAAGACCTTGATAAGGAAGCCACAGGGACCCATTCAGTTTCCAGCAGAAGGAGCTAGAATACACCACTTGCTGGAGGAAGCATCAAGGTTGTAGTATAATAAGAAGTGTGTGGGATGGGACATACTGTTGTGTCTGTCCTTGTGAAATACAATTTACTACATCAGTTGGACTTCCCTGGTAGCTCAGCTGGTAAAAGAATTCACTTGCAAGGCAGGAGACCCCAGTTCAATTCCTGGGTCAGGAAAATCCCCTGGAGAAGGGATAGGCTACCCACTCCAGTGTTCTTGGGCTTCCTTGGTGGCTCAGCTGGTAAAGAATCCATCTGCAATGCAGGTAGGCCTGGCTTTGATCTCTGGGTTTATAAGATCTCCTGGAGAAGGGAACAGTGACCCACTCCAGTATTCTGGCCTGGAGAATTCTATGGACTGTATAGTCCATGGGGTCACAAAGAGTTGGACACAACTGAGTGATTTTTACTTCACATCAATTAATTCACACTATAAAAAATGATGTAGAGAAAAACAACTGTTATGTGTACTATAGCTTAATGTNAAACCTTTGTTGGCAAAGTAATGTCTCTGCTTTTCAATATGCTATCTAGGTTGGTCATAACTTTTTTTCCAAGGAGTAAGCGTCTTTTAATTTCTTGGCTACAATCACCATCTGCAGTGATTTTGGAGCCCCCAAAAATAAATTCTGACACTGTTTCACTGTTTCCCCATCTATTTGCCATGAAGTGATGGGATATTGTATAGGCAGCAGAGTTTAATGATTGCAGACTGTTCTGTCGAACAAGACCTTGATAAGGAAGCCACAGGGACCCATTCAGTTTCCAGCAGAAGGAGCTAGAATACACCACTTGCTGGAGGAAGCATCAAGGTTGTAGTATAATAAGAAGTGTGTGGGATGGGACATACTGTTGTGTCTGTCCTTGTGAAATACAATTTACTACATCAGTTGGACTTCCCTGGTAGCTCAGCTGGTAAAAGAATTCACTTGCAAGGCAGGAGACCCCAGTTCAATTCCTGGGTCAGGAAAATCCCCTGGAGAAGGGATAGGCTACCCACTCCAGTGTTCTTGGGCTTCCTTGGTGGCTCAGCTGGTAAAGAATCCATCTGCAATGCAGGTAGGCCTGGCTTTGATCTCTGGGTTTATAAGATCTCCTGGAGAAGGGAACAGTGACCCACTCCAGTATTCTGGCCTGGAGAATTCTATGGACTGTATAGTCCATGGGGTCACAAAGAGTTGGACACAACTGAGTGATTTTTACTTCACATCAATTAATTCACACTATAAAAAATGATGTAGAGAAAAACAACTGTTATGTGTACTATAGCTTAATGTATGCATATCCTATAACCCAGCAATTCTACTCCTAGGTATATCCAAAATAGAAATGTTGCATGTGCAACAAAAGAACAAGAATATTTTTAGAACAGACCCAAAGTGGAAGCCATCCAAATGTCCACCAGTAGATAAATATTCAAGTAATGATTTAAATCTTAGGTCTGACTGTGTTTTCTGTGAAAGTCGGGAAACCTCTCCAAAGTGTACTTTTATTAACTATAAAATAGAGGTGATTCTATCCAGAATTGTTGTGAAAATTAACTAAGATCACATATGCAAAAGCATCTAGAATACGGTTAGCACTTGATAAAGTGTTAGTACTTTCTGGAACACCAGTGACTACCACAGTTACTTAGTATGCACAGGGTCTTTATAAACGTGTGGAATGAATGAATTTATGTAATAATCTGATTTACACATCTGAAGTCTGCCTCTCTACAGCTCATAGAAGTGTTGGATTCTCAAAATTAGAAAGGACACTCCTCTTTGAAGACAGTAACTAGTGTATCACGAGTATTCAATATTTGTGTATAAGTGGACAGATTTATGCAGAAACCTAACACAACTCACTTATTGAGATTCTATCCTCTGTTTAAAAATCCCACCCTCTCCCCACAAGAACTCTTCTTAATTATTGAACCCATACTTGGCAAGATAATAATGGAATCTCAGAAAAGTAAAAGAGGAAGAATGGTTATGGACCTAAGTGACCCACCTCTGGTCTGGGAACTGCAGCTGGAAGTCTCTTGAGAAAATGACACCCACGTGGAATTCTAGGGCTTCAGGCTTCAGCAGGGTTTCAGTGAGGGAGGGAGACCACAAGTATGACCTTCCTGTTGGTATTTGGGAACCTCCGCTTCAGGTCCAAACCAGAAACAGGAAGCTCAGTGCTTGCTAAGCAAGAAAAGGGAATCAACTAGCACACATTCCAGCTTGAGGCTGGCTTTGGAATAGTTCTTCCTTTGTCTAGGATATTTCTTTCATTCCTGCTAATGGTCCCAACCTGCTGAAAAGGAAACATTCCTTTCAGTAGTATATAGCAAAAATATCTCAAGCACTTCCTAGGTATGCCTGTCTAAATTGTAAGATCTATTCTCATTTTACATAAGCATTGTTTTATACTTGGTCTTAGAGAGATAGGTAAAACACTGAAGATGGAGGGTAAGACAAACACAAATTAAAAAGATACAGTTCAAAGTCAAAAGGTTTTGGTGACTTGCGATACAGAAAACATGGTCTTGGATTTTTTTTTTTTTTTTTTTTTAGTATTTTTCCCATTTCAGTTAAAGTCACAACAGAACTGTACGTGAAGAACAGGGATGAATATTCCTGGCAAAAACGTGTGAGCAAAGACATAAGGGGTGAACAAATGAGATATTTTGTAGGAAAGGTAAATCGTACCTTCCTTTGGGGTCCAAGGGCATATTGAAGGGATAGGAACAAGGTTAAAAAAGCAAAAATGTATTAAACACCTACTATGGCCTAAAACATATACTAAGCTCCTCACTCATGTTACTCATGTTCCTTAGTTAGGAGTTTAAGCTTATTGTAAAAGATCAGACAGAACACATGAAGCTAGAATTCATATTTTTTGTAAGCTTTTTTTTTTACAAGGGCAGTGCATTTTGGAGCATGAAAGATAAAGCATTTAGGACACTTCAGGGTAGACAAGGGGCTGTCTTAAGTGCAAAGCTAGGCAGCTAATTTAAGTGTTAAAGGAAGTTTGAAGCATGATTCCAATATGATGGAGTCTGATTGTGCTAAGTGTTGTCAGTGGGGTGGGCAGGCTGGGGAGTGAGTTACACACAGGGCCTCAGATCCTAGGAAAGCTGGTTCATTCATTTGCAAAATGCCCAGCCAGTGTATGTGGACTGGCTCTGGTTTTCATTATTAGCAGCAGAAAATTGGGGTGGAGGCCTGGACGGGGTCACCACTGGAATCAGAACCAGAACTGGAATGAACTCTTAGGGCACTTGGATGCTAATTACGCGCATGTCACCTCTTGCTACTCCACCTAGGTTCCTGACCTCCTAACCTCAGTATTTCTTTCCTGTGTGAGCTTTGAAATTTTGAAAGCAGATTAATTTATTGTTTTCATCTGGAAGAATTTTCCGATTTGGATAGAGATATTTTAAAAATCCTCCTAGCTTTTCTGTGTTTCATATAACGTGCACACTGTGCATACTTATCTAGAAGCCGAAACAAGGCAAATATTTACCATCTTCTCACCGCTGGATCTCTATAGTACTTCCTCCTACTTTTATGGTCCTTTAGTGCAGACTGATTCTAATGAATACGATACCCTCAAGAGGCAGAAACTGTCCCTTCTACTTCAGAGCTCAGAAAATATCACATCTATCTTGCTGCTGCTGCTAAGTCACTTTAGTTGTGCCCGACTCTGTGCAACCCCATAGATGGCAGCCCACCAGGCTCCCCGTCCCTGGGATTCTCCAGGCAAGAACACTGGAGTGGGTTGCCATTTCCTTCTCCAATGCATTAAAGTGAAAAGTGAAAGTGAAGTCGCTCAGTCATGTCTGACTCTTAGAGACCCCATGGACTGCAGCCCACCAGGCTCCTCCATCCATGGGATTTTCCAGGCAAGAGTACTGGAGTGGGGTGCCATTGCCTTCTCCGCACATCTATCTTAGGTTGCTTCTAACTTCCAGTGTTATGAACATTAAGTTCTACGTTTGTCCCTATATCTGCTTGTTTATTTGTGACTTTCTATTTCCCTAGAAGTTGAAATTCCATTATTGAATATCTTAAATCTTTAAAATATTTATCCAAAGTATTCTCAAAGTTTCCATTTTTACCCCCATCAACAAATTAACACATTATTGACCAGGGGATTTTTACAGAAACTAACATCTGTGGCTGGTGATTTGTTATGTAAGTGAATATTGAAACACTCTGGTCAATAAGGTTTGGGTAGAAGAAGCCTGGTGGGCTATAATCCATGGGGTTGCAAAGAGTTAGACATGACTTGGTGACTAAACAACAACAAAAGACATATTAATACATCTCTGGTCAATAAGTTGTTAAAATGGTTTCAGATGCTCTTAAGAAGCAAGTGAAAAAGGCATTGCTTGGAAATTTGACGGAGGAAGTTTCAACAGTTCACAAGGTGAATGACTTGCTGTGCCAGGATTTTCCTGTCCTCCCCTGACTCCACCCACTGCTCTGGATGGAGCACTGGGGATTAGGTCTTCTAGGTGTTCTTGTCAACTGGCTTCCAGGTAGATGTGGCCACTGGGTGATGCTGGTGGAAAAGTGCAAAGTCAGCAGTGGAGGGAAAGCAGGGGATTTCTCCCCTCTTGCTATATGCTTCTGCCAGTGTTTCTGATGGTAGCCGCCTCTCTTCTGAAGTTAGTTCCAAACCCTTTCCAGACAGACCCTCCCTCACTGGCTCAGGCTCCCACACGGTGGCCCCATCACAGTTTAGCACCTCCTGTTTCATCTTCTGCTCTCTGGTACACTAGCGTCTCCCCGTGTTCCTTCAACCTCTCTGTTGCCAGTGGCCTGCTGTTGTTACTCTTTGGCTGTCTCACTGTCTCCAGTTTGCCTTAACAACTTCTACCTGTGCGTTAAATTGCCTCTGTGAATCTCCGTAGTGTGGACACTGTTTTCCTGATGTCCCCTCGGCTAATACACTTAACTGAAATATGCTTGTCTACAAGTGGTGATATGAGAAGCAGGATCTAGACCTCCTAACTGACGTCTGGTGCTCCTTCTGCTGAATCATGAAAGAAGCCTTAGTATTTAAAAGAGGGCTTTAAGTGACCAGTGTAGACAACTGCTGTGGCAGGCCAGAGTGGGAAGCTATGGCCTGAACTGGTCATAGATGGCTGTGTGGAAAAGGTGTCAGTTAGACAATGTCTCTAAAGTGTGCCTAAAAGCAGACCATTCTTGGGCAGTTAAAAATACCATCATAACTACTGCTGGATATCCCCAATCAAATTCTGACCTACATCCTCTTTTTTACTGCCTCTAGGAAAAAACTTTTTTAATGTGAGAAAAAATTTTGAAAGATTTTAAATTTGAAATTGCAAAGTACATACTCAAAGATTAAGATAAGTATCAGAAATACTCTAATCCTACTTTACTCTTAAATTTACTTTACTGTTAGTGGTGCTTTGATTTCTTCAGGTATCTAAGGAATGGCATAAAGCGGAGAAGCACTAAAGAGCCTCTTGATGAAAGTGGAAGAGGAGAGTGAAAAAGTTGGCTTAAGGCTCAACATTCTGTAAACTAACATCATGGCTTACAGTCCCATAAATTCATTGCATATAGATGGGGAAACAATAGAAACAATGAGAGACTTTATTTTCTTGGGCTCCAAAATTATTGCATATGGTGACTGCAGCCATGAAATTAAAAGATGCTTGCTCCTTGGAAGAAAAGTTATGACCAACCTAGACAGCATATTAAAAAGCAGAAACATTACTTTGCCAACTAAAGTCCATCTAGTCAAGGCTATGGTTTTTCCAGTGGTCATGTATGAATGTGAGATTTGGACCATAAAGCAAGGTGAGCACTGAAGAACTGATGCTTCTGTAGTGTGGTGTTGGAGAAGAGTCTTGAGAATCCCTTGGACCACAAGGAGATCCAACCAGTTCATCCTAAAGGAACTCAGTCCTGAATATTCATTGGAAAGACTGATGCTAAAGCTGAAACTCCAATCCTTTGGCCACCTGATATGTAGAGCTGACTCCTGGAAAAGACCCTGATGCTTGGAAAGATTGAAGGCAGGAGGAGAAGGGGACGACAGAGGATGAGATGGCTGGATGGCATCACGGACTCAATGAACATGAGTTTGAGCAAGCTCTGGGAGTTGGTGATGGACAGGGAAGTCTGGCATGCTGCAGTCCATGGGGTTGCAAAGAGTTGGACACAACTGTGCAACTGATCAGAACTGAAGGAGAAAACATGATCTTTTACTAAATGTTTTTATAATCTCTAAACATTATAATCTATTCTTGGGTATGAATAAAAGAAATGAAAAATCACAGAATATGTACTATGTAAGATTTAGAACTTTCTGAATCAGTGATTAATAATGATTTTATTTAAAAAGCACTACTTGATTGGGTCTGCTTAGGTATTCATTTCACAAAGCCCCCGATAGCTCAGTTGGAAAAGAATCAGCCTGCAATGCAGGAGACCCTGGTTCAATTCCTGGGTCCAGAAGATCTGCTGGAGAAGGGATAGGCTACCCACTCCAGGATTCTTGGGCTTCTCTGGTGGCTCAGCTGGTAAAGAATCCACCTGCAAAAAGGAAAACCTGGGTTCAATCCCTGGGTTGGGAAGATCCCCTGGAGAAGGGAACAGCTACCCACTCCCGTATTCTGGCCTGGAGAATTCCATGGACTGTATAGTTCAAGGAGTCTCAAAGAGTCAGACTGAGTGACTTTCACTTCATTTCCCTTTCCTGACTGGAGTATTTCTGTTGTCTCATATCAACCTTTTAATTCATTGTCACCAATTTTTGTTCCAAGGATCTTGTTAGGAATTTTTTTTTGTTTTTTAGCAGTGACTTCCGCTTCATGTAAAATGAACATTCTATAATAGAACTTCAGTGACCTCTACAAGGTTCATGTCTACAAAGAAAAGTATAAATATGGCTTTTTGTGTATCTTCCTCCTTGATCTACATTTAGACTGTAATTGATTGATTCTAGCTTTCAAATGTTTCATTTGCTCTTTCAGAGCAGTAAAAAGTGAGTAACCTAAAAATCTAATTGACTGAAATGATCAGTTTTACCACAGTTCACTACACTTGTTCAGAAAGCTGCTCTGAGTGGCAATTTGAAAGAGCTGTCCTTTGAAATTGGCATTCTCTAAGTATTCTAAATTACAGTTGGGCCATAAATACAACAAGGTAAAACTAAAGCAGCTGAGAAATTATATAGGTGAAAAATTGCAAGGATACAATCTTTCCACTCGGGCATATAAAGATTTAATCTCCCAGAGTGAAAACCCAGAACACAGTGATGGGGTCAAGATAACAGTGGGAAGATGCCTCAGGACAGAGTTCCCATGGTGCTTTCAGGGGACCAGGTCTGTAGCTAACAGGGACAGGTGCTACGCAAGAGCAGCCCAGGAGCCCTTTCACCACATCGGGCCAGCTGGGAGCTTATCTGTGGCATCTTGCTTTCAAGGAACGGTTCCCCATTGTCTGCTTTTAAGAGAACAGAGATAAACCACCAACATGGGAACCTCACTGCATATTGACAGGAGAAAAAAGTCATGAATGAGAAAGGCTAGGGGGCTTAGTTATATAAAACAGGGATCTATTCTATTAACTGGAGAAGGCAATGGCAACCCACTCCAGTGGAGTGCTCAACCCACTCTAGTACTCTTGCCTGGAAAATCCCATGGATGGAGGAGCCGAGTGGGCTGCAGTCCATGGGGTCTCGAAGAGTCCGGACACGACTGAGCGACTTCACTTTCACTTTTCACTCACTTTCATGCATTGGAGAAGGAAATGGCAACCCACTCCAGTGTTCTTGCCTGGAGAATCCCAGGGACGGGGGAGCCTGGTGGGCTGTCGCCTATGACGTCTCACAGAGTCGGACACGACTGGAGCGACTTAGCAGCAGCATTAGCATTCTATTAACATGTCTGTCGTGGAAGATACTAAAATATCAATTGTCCGATTAACTAAATAAGCAATGTTCTTCTTCCCAGTTGGTCTCCGGAATCTCTCTCGATCCTAATTCCCATATGGATGTCCATGATCACTGCCCTTCTTTAAGTCCTATTCAGAACACCCTACAGGTTTGCTTCTCAGCAGATGATGTCTCCAAACCACTGTTGCTTCCTTCTAATGCAGCCTTATTATTGCAATCAGAGTGGTCCCTTTGGAAAAATAACCTGTCCATTGTCCTCCTACCCATAAAACTCTCCTATGGCCACACACTGCCCTCAAGGTCCAGCCTGAGATCCAAAACCTATTATTTAAATCTTTCATGAAATAGCTTCTGCTGACATCACTGGCCTAAGCTTTTAACTCTCTGCCCCATATACCTTATGGACAGCTCTTTCTTTGCCTGTGTCCACATCTGCTTTGGAGAAGTTTAATGAAAGCCTTTAAGAGGAAATAATAGTCATCACATGCGTGGCAGTCCAAGGATCTGCAGGCACAGATCCTAAATGAGATGCGTGGAAGCTATGTTACCTTTTGTGATCCCGGTTGTACATCTCATAGCATCACTTATGTAGCATTCTATTAGTTGTATTCACAGAGGTCTGTCCAGTCTCAAGGGGAGGGAACACCAATACTACTTCTTGATAGAGGTTAAGGGAGGCAGCATGATTCTGGAAGAGCATCAGAGACTAGTAGCATTATTGAAACCATTTCTGTAAAACAGTTTGCTACAGAGAAGGAGTACAGATTACTCTTTTAAGAAGCTTGTCTAAGAAAAGGATAGAAAGATAAGAGAACAAAGCAGGATCAAAGTAAATGTTTCTTTGACCTGGACATATAAATGCATCACTGGCAACAGGAGCAGTTTGGAAACAAACGCTATAGTCTGCTTAAGAGATTGAATATTTTTTCAAAGTTTGCACTTTTAATCACCTTGCTGAACAGTAAGGGTCCCCAAACTATAACTTGTAGATCAAGTACAGACCACTGTCTGTTTTTGTAAGCCTGCAAGCTAAGAATATATATTCTTTAATTATCACTGGAGTGTGTTTGGTTTACAATGTAAGTTTCAGGTGCACGGCAAAGTGAATCATTATACATATATAGTGATATATATGTTTGTCTATGTGTATGTGTGTATATGTGTACATACACACACTCTTTCTTTGATTCTTTTCCCATATAGGCTATTAAAATATATGGTGTAGAGTCTGTGCTATACAGTAGGTCCTTGTTGGTTATTCCTTATGTTAAACAAATGTGGTGAGAGTGGACATTCTTGTCTTGTTCCTGATCTGAGGGGGAATGATTTCAGATTTTCACTGTTGAGTATGATGTTAGCTATGGGTTTGTCATATATGGCCTTTATTATGTTGAAGTAAGTTTCCTCTGAGCTTTCCTAGTGGCTCAGAGGGTAAAGCATCTGCCTTCAATGCAGGTAGACCTGGGAAAAGTTATATCATAAATCAGTGTTAAACTTTGTCAAAAGCTTTTTCTGCGTCTGTTGAGATGATAATATGTTTTTTTTCTTTAGTTTGTTAATGTGGTGTATCACACTGACTTGCAGATATTGAAGAATCCTGTATCCCTGGGATAAATACTGCTTAATTATGGTGTGTAATTCATTTAATATATTGTTAGACTTGGTTTGCTAGCACTGTATTTTTGCCTTTGTTCATCAGCGATATTGATCTGTAATTTTCATTTTTTTATGGTATCTTTGTCTGGTTTTGATATCAAAGTGATAAGTGGCCTCATAGAATAAGCATAGAAGTGTTCCTTCCTCTGCAATTGTTGGAAGAGTTTTAGGATAGGTGTTATCTTTTTCTAAGGGTTTGTTAAAATTCACCTGTGAAGACATCTGGTCTTGGACTATTGCTTGTTAGAAGATTTAAATAACTTTCAATTTAGTACTTGTGATAGGTCTGTTCATATTTTCTGTTCTCTATTTTTTCTTCATTCTTGAAGGTTGTCCCTTTCTAAGTTTCTATCCATTTCTTCTAGGTTGCCCATTTTGTGGGCATATAGTTGTTCATAGTAGACTCATGATCTTTTGTATTTCTGTGTAATTTTTCCTCTTTCATTTTTAATTTTATTGATTTGAGCCCTCTCCCTTTTCATCTTGATGATTATAGCTGAAGGTTTATCACCTCCTCAAAACAGCTTTCCACTCCAGTTTCTTCTCCAGAGTATGTGCAAGGTAAGCTTGTAAAATATAAATCTGATCATCCTTCAGTGACTTTATAATGTTCACCAGAAATGATCAAAATATCTTAAGTATGGACACGCAGAACTTTTAGGTGTTGCTTGAAAGTCCCCTTTCCAACCTTAAGTCCTTCTCTCCTTCCCCAAGGATTGTTCCAGTAAATGCTCCATTCCTGACACAAAACAGGGCCCCTTCCTTAGTCTTCTCTTTGTCTGCTGCTGCTGGTAAGTCGCTTCAGTCATGTCCAACTCTGTGTGACCCCATAGACGGCAGCCCACCAGGCTCCTCCACCCATGGGATTTTCCAGGCAAGAGTACTGGAGTGGGGTGCCATTGCCTTCTCTCTCTTTGTCTAGGATGCCTCATATTTTTACATGAAACTCCCCCTCCTCTACTTCAAGATTCAGCTCAAATATGAACCTCTGGGAAACCTCCCCCAAGGCTCCCCAAGGAGAGTTTACAGTTCTGTCCCCTCTGTTTCCTGTCTCTATGGCCTTCCTTGGCCATGTGACTCTCCTGGTGTGTTCTATGTCTCTAACTCTCTTGTTCTCTCATGGGAACATGATGCATGATGTTATAGTCTTCCTGTATCCAATCTACCTTTGACCTCCTGCTCAATTACACTGTGTCATGTTTCAGACCAGCAGCAATTCATTACTCTTTCTGAATCCTCAACCCTGAATATATCTCCTAGAAAACAATTTTTGCTGGAAAGAAAAAGGAGAAGAGGAAGGGGGTAACGAAGAGAATAAATACAGGAAAGCAGGGCCTGTAGAAGTGAGTGAAATCGAGTCAGCAATGACCATGGAAATGCTTTTTAATGGCTACGGCACCTGTGCTGAATGGTCAACAGCACTCAGCCAGGGAAACTGATCCTAGAAATGATGATGCCTCAGAGGCCACGGCAGTGGGTTGAATTGGTGGAGAAGATTTGTCATCTAAAGTCCAATTTCCTGGCTTCCTTCTTAATAGCTGCACAGCTTTGGGAAAAGTGGGTATCTGCTGAGTGCTTCCACTTCCTCATCTGCCATCTGGGATAATACTATATTTACCTTGATTTTTAAATTTTAAAATATCACCTTAAAAATAGATAAATGTGAGAAATATTTGTTTAGATCACAGCCCAGTACGTTGAAAATAATCAAAGCTAGACTATATAAAAACTACAAGCAATGCTAAGATAATCAGATGGAATCATAACTTGGAAGTCTTTTTGCAATTGAGAAAACAGGCCCAGGAAGTGGGAGGAGAATGAGCCCTTCTTAATCAAAATCCAGAAGCAGTGGATTTTGGTGACTTCCCAGAAGTCACCACAGCTAAAGGGGCAGTAAGGACAGGTAGGAAAGGACTATGGAGAAGAGGACAGGGTTAGTAATTAATAATTGTTACAAAGCAGAAAGCATATGCCAAGAGCTAGTTCATCTGTTCCTCCTGGCACCCACCAGAGAAGGTGACATTATTCCAGCTTTGTAGATGTGGAAATTGAGGAAGTGGCCACTTAGTAGAGACAGAGAGAACAACATATTCATCAGTGCTGCCTTCAAGCCCTTATTGGACAGACTAGCCTGTGAAAACACAAACCCCATACCTGCTGCAGAGTGCCAAACACTGGTGGGGAAAAAAAATGACCAGCGATGCAGTGAGTAATGAGAATACAGCCTCTGAGTTAAGAGAAATATTATTCTAAGTCATTGTTGTAATAATTAAAAGGGAGAGTGAATTGTAAAACACAAGTTGTCTCAAAAAAAGAACATAAATTGATAGTTGGGCTAGTTGCATAGTCCTGGTTTATATGTTAAAATGTACTAGCTTTGAATAGCTTCTTTGAAATGCTCAAGGAAGACAACAAAGTATAAACTGCTTTGAGGAGATTTTCTTTTCTATTTTTTTTTTTCTTTTGTGTCTTTCAAAACTTTTAAAAAGTACCTTAAGGAAAACTCACCAGTTTGGCTTAGAAAACCACTTTTTTTTAAAGCTCATTAGGCATATACTTTCTGAATATTATTCAGAATTATCCTGGTTTCCATCATTTACAAGCCTTTAAAGCATCAGGGTTATCACTCTCCTCCTAAAAGATAGTTACTGATTTCTCAATCCTCTTAGGAAAGTGTCCTCAAACTTATGCATGTGGAGAACTGCCAGAATACGGCTTTAGGGGGATTTGTAAGTTATATCAGAATAATGTGTATCAGGGTTCCCGAAACTCAGGGGTCTAATGCCTGATGCTCTGAGGTGAAGCTGATGTAGTAACAATAATAGAAATAACCTGCACCATCAATGCAATGCACTTGAATCATCTCCAAATCATCTCCCAGCCCCCGGGGTCCATGGAAAAATTATCTTCTACAAAACAGGTCCTGGTGCCAAAAAGTTTGGGGACTGCTGAGGTATATGGAGTTATCTTTGAGACTAAGATCAAATTGTGCTTACTCCATTACGGAATTCCCAAGAGTGTATGTGCAAAGTCACTTCAGCAGTTCTGGGTCCTGACCTCCAGTAATACTTTAAAAGTTCAAGTTTTTTTTAAAAAGTTTGTGTTTTTTTCTGGAGACTTCAGTTAATGACAGTTTCACATATACCCCTCTATCCCCTGGTGGCTCAGATGGTAAAGAATCTGTCTGCACTGCAGGGGACCCAAGTTTGATCCCTGGGTTGGAAAGATCCCCTGGAGAAGGGAATGGCTACCCACTCCAGTATTCTTGCCTGGAGAATTCCATGGACAAAGGAGCCTGGCAGACTACAGTCCATGGGGTCACAAAAAGTTGGACATGACTTAGTGACTAACTCTCTCTCTCTCTCTCTCTCTCACACACACACACACACCCCACACATACAAGATGTTAAGAGCTAAGGCTACATAGGACAAATTCAGCAGCTGTTTATAAGTAAGGAAGTTACAAGGGATACCGAGATTTGAACCATTTGAATGGTTTCACATGTGATGTTTCTTCAAGTTCTTGTGAGGTCCTGATTGACATGAATCATGGCAGAGTATCCATATCATACCCTCAGTGGTATTGACAACTATAGACACAGTGGCTCGAAATAAATAAGAAAAACCTTGTTGCACCTAGTGCCTTAGTGGTCACTTCTAGGGCCACTGGTGCTAAGGTTAGGGTTTTGAGGGCTAGAATCGGTAGCAAGTTTTCTTCTGGAAAGATGAAGATGAGGAGTTTAGAGAAAGCCGACAATGAATAAAGGGAACCAAACTTAATTGTGTGCAAGGAGGCTGTGGGTTATAATGTTTCAAGAAATCTTTGACTGTAGAATATACGGTGTGCACCTGGGTTTAATGGACTAAACGACTCAAGTCCAGAATGCGTCTATTTTTTACTCCATTTTTGGTTTCTTCTTTATGTCTTTGAGTCAGTCGAAAACAGCCAAAGTAATCTCTACATTTATTTTTTTTCAAATACTCTCTTTTCTGTTTCGTCACTATGATAATCTTCCTATAATATGTAATTATGACAAAGAAATTTCTAGCTAGAAGCTACTGACACAAAGAATTGAGTTTTTCAACCTGTGGGACCAAATACCTTAGAGGGCCATAATAAATACAATAAGAAAAATATAGCACATATCAGAGTATGGAATCTAGATATTTGGGAACTAGCCAAATTGTGATAAATATTGTAGCCTATTTTAGTCAGTAGTATAAAAAAAGACAGTTGTTTGAGATGTAATAAACTTGCATAAGCTATAAAATATGTAAATATATATAATTATGAAATAAGAGTTGAACATTTATTCTATCAATATATGTTAACACATCTATTTGCAAATAGAAGATTTCTACAAAAAGTTAGTAGAATTTATATGAAAAACAATGGTATTTATAATGAAGGTGAAAGTGAAAGAAGCTCAGCCATGTCCAACTCTTATCGACCCCATGGACTATACAGTCCATGGAATTCTCCAGGCCAGAATACTTTCCCTTCTCCAGGGGATCTTCCCAATCCTCCATTGGAACCCAGGTCTCCTGCATTGCAGCTTGATTCTTTACCAGCTAAGCCACAAGGGAAGCCTTGGGGCTCAAATCCTAGGTCTGCCACCTACAAGGTGTTTGGTTTGGTGTCAGGTAAACCATCATGGAGAAGGCACTGGCATCACACTCCAGTACTCTTGCCTGGAAAATCCCATGGACGGAGGAGCCTGGTAGGCTGCAGTCCATGGGGTCGCTAAGAGTTGGGCACTACTCTGTGACTTCACTTTCACTTTTCACTTTCCTGCATTGGAGAAGGAAATGGCGAGCCACTCCAGTGTTCTTGCCTAGAGAATCCCAGGGACTGGGGAGGCTGGTGGGCTGCCGTCTATGGGGTCGCACAGAGTCGGACATGACTGACGCAACTTAGAAGCAGCAGCAGCAAGCCATCATAACTTCTTAGCCTGTTGATTCTCTTTTAGAAGGGTGAAGATTTAAACTGAATATGCACAAACATAATGTGTTTAAAATAATTCTGAAACCCAGTGGGCATGCAATTGAAATTAGCTTTTTTACATTCAAAGTCTCTCTACCTGGCTTTTCATGGATGTTAAGTATCAGTAGCAAGTCAATAAAAAGAAAATATACTCACTGGTTGGTTCAGTTGAATGTGGTCCTGAAGTTCTAAGAAACCATGAAGGTTAAACATTGTAATCTACAGTTAACATACAGGATGCTGTCTATTGATGAAGAGAAAGCCACTGTTTTTATAAATGGGGCAGTTGGGAGAACAAAGAGTTGGACACAACTGAGCAACTGAACTGAACTGAACTGAGGGAGAACTTATTAATAGAGAGGTTTTCTATAATCTCTGTGCAGTTCTAGAGTTTGAGGAACTAAAACAGAGAACAAATTGGATTTATATTGATTTCCCTCCAAATCCACTCCGATCAAAGAGAAAAACAATGATTTTCTTGAGCAACTCTTATTGCTGGACACAGTCTTCAGACCCAAGAGGCTTAAACTTTCATGCTGCTGCTGCTGCTGAGTCACTTCAGTCGTGTCCGACTCTGNTTCAGAAAACTAAGATCATGGAATCTGGTCCCATCACTTCATGGCAAATAGATGGGGAAATAATGGGAGACTTTATTTTCTTGGGCACCAAAATCACTGCAGATGGTGACTACAGCCTTGAAATTAAAGACGCTTTCTCCTTGGAAGAAAAGCTATGACCAACTAGACAGCATATTAAAAGGCAGAGATATTATTTTACTGACAAAGGTCTGTCTAGTCAAAGCTACAGTTTTCTAGTAGTCATGTATAGATGTGGGAGTTGGACCATAAAGAAAGGTGAGCGCTGAATAATTGATACTTTTGAACTATGGTGTCGGAGAAGACTCTTGAGAGTCCCTTGGACTGCAAAGAGATCCAACCAGTCCATCCTAAAGCAAATCAATCCTGAATATTCATTGGAAGGACTGATGCTAAAGCTGAAGTTCCAATACTTTGGCACCTGATGTGAAGAACTGACTTATTGGAAAAGACGCTGATTCTGGGAAAATTGAAGATGGGAGAAGTGGACGACAGAGGATGATATGATTGGATGGCATCACCGACTCAGTGGACATGAGTTTGAGTAAGCTCCATGAGTTGGCAATGGACAGGGAAGCCTGTTGTGCTGTAGTCTAACGGGGTAACAAAGAAATGGACATGACTGAGCAACTGAACTGATGCTACCTGGCAGATGTCATAGGTAAGGCTCATCTTTACATTGGCAAATATGTCCTGAACACTTCTATGTCACATGCTGGAAATAGTATGTTGACTGTCCTCCACTGGCCCCCTCCCCCTGTCCTCAACACACAGCAGTCCAGGCAATAACTTCCAGAGCCATTGCCTTCATCACGTTGAGGTCCCCCTGGAGCCGAGGGGTGATCCTCACCCCACCTGTTAGCAAATCTCTCAGCATCAATTGTGCACATCTGAGAAATCCCCTGCCAGATAAAGAGGGGATTGAGGCATGTATACTGGAGATAGAGCAAGAGGCTGTTTATTGGAAGATCAGTCAGAGAAGGTGATGTGATAAAGAATAAATGCCAGACCATTTTTTAAAAGACAGAAAATGTACAAATGGCTTTAGAGAGGTTTTCTGCATTGGGAAAGTTTATGAGCAAGCATTTGGCAAGCAGGTACTGAAGCTTCGTTTTCTCCCCCTGTTCTTTGTCAGCAGATCTATTAGTGCAAATCTAAGAGCTGACATCCAGTCCATTCTGAAGGAGATCAGCCCTGGGATTTCTTTGGAAGGAATGATGCTAACACTGAAGCTCCAGTACTTCGGCCACCTCATGTGAAGAGTTGACTCATTGGAACAGACTCTGATGCTGGGAAGGATTGGGGGCAGGGGGAGAAGGGGATGACAGAGGATGAGATGGCTGGATGGCATCACTGACTGGATGGACATGAGTCTCAGTGAACTCCAGGAGATGCTGATGGACAGGGAGGCCTAGTGTGCTGCGATTCATGGGGTTGCAAACAGTTGGACATGACTGAGCGACTGAACTGAGCTGAAGAGCTGACATCAGACATACTGACGTTCTAAGCAAAGCTTAGTCCTGAGTTAGAGACCTCGATAAGGAAATAGTGAAGAAACACNCAGGAGATGCTGATGGACAGGGAGGCCTAGTGTGCTGCGATTCATGGGGTTGCAAACAGTTGGACATGACTGAGCGACTGAACTGAGCTGAAGAGCTGACATCAGACATACTGACGTTCTAAGCAAAGCTTAGTCCTGAGTTAGAGACCTCGATAAGGAAATAGTGAAGAAACACACCAAGCAGAATGTTAGCCAAAGATGCTGGTGCAATGCTGGGAGTGTAACAAGATCAAAGAGTCGGCCCAGCCTCTGGAAATTCAGACCCAAGCTTCTACAGCCAAAGAAACTGACTTCAAGCACTCATCACGTGCAAAGCCCATAGATTCACACTTTCATAAAAGAGTCTCCTGTTCAAGTTACATTAACACTTGTGTCTACCTTTATATTGACTAAATGATTTCTCAATTTAAAATGAACTGGTTATTTTCTCTAAGGGTTTCACTATCTGGAATGATGGCCATTTACTGAGAATCAGGAACCTGGCCAGATTCTCTACCTTGTTTATTTAATTTAACCTCACAACAAACCTGAATGTAGGTATTATAATAGAAATCTTTGTTACTGATGAGAAAAATCAAGGCTCCAGGGGGCCTACGAAAACTGCCCCCAAGCCAGAGAGCTGAGAACTGAAGCCATAATTCAAGTCCATAATTAGAAAAATAAAATAAAATCCCTGATTTTTTGTACAAAGCTTGTTCTTCCTTTTAACATGTTCATAACTTTATTTTATATAAACTGGAAAAAAAAAAAGTAAAAAGCTTCTATGTTCACCCTGGACCATAAATGAAGAAGATGTTTTCCAGTATTAGCTTCTGTATCTTTTTTTAAATACCACGTTGGATTTTTAGTTAAGAGTATATTTACAGATATCTAATAGATTCTTCTTAGGAAAGATAGAAAATATGTGATTTAAGAAAGAAAAAGCATAAAGAAAAGGAAGCGGGCACAACAGGGTTGGCAATACCCTTCCCTCTATGTCACACCCATTTTGACTCTGTAAGCGGAATTTTTGGTGATCGCATGGAGACTCTCTGAGGCTTTTGGATACATATCAATGAATCACCCCCTGGAAACATCGTGGTGATTTTTCTCCAGTCTTGAGTTTTATCTCAGTGTTCACTTAATTTTCTATTGGATCACTAGGAAGTATGAACTTTATCTGATTATTGTATTCATTTTTTATCATGTATTTACTCAGTTCATTTTTTGATAGGCTCATTTTTCTTATTGACATATTCACAATATTATTTTTTCTGACACATGTTACTATGTGCCATTTACCACTAAGTAGTATGATATGCAAAAATACTATCTTCAAAATATTTATATTATCCATCTTTTTCTTTACTTTTTCTGACCAATACCAGTGTCTTAAATAGGTCTACTTTTAGCACTTGTTATACTTTTATAATTTCATGATTTTTGCTTAAACAATTGATATATATAAAGCTTATTTTGGTGTGTAATAGGAGTCAGAAAGCATTTTTTCAAAAGTGAAAGTGCTCATCACTCAGTCGTGTCTGACTTTTTGTGACCCCATGAACTGTAGCCTACCTGGCTCCTCTGTCCATGGGATTTCCCAGGCAAGAATACTAGAGTGGGTAGCCATTTTTCTTTCTCCAGGGGATCTTCCTAATTCAGGGATCAAACTCAAGTCTCCTGCATTGCAGGTGGATTCTTTACCATCTGAGCCACCAGAGAAGCCCCATACCTTTAGTAAAATGAAAGACAAACAATATTTAATACTTATATTTGTTACGATTTCCCTTACAAAGAAAAAGAAAAAAACTCCTTTGCTCCAAAATGTGCCCCAGTTGCTTAGAAATTTGTAGGCACTGTCAACATAAGATATATAAAGGAAAACAGAATGTGCGGGTCTTCCTCATAGGAATGTATACACTGTTAGGGAGGTAATAAAAATATGAAAAAGTGTGTTATGGTAATTATAGCAATTGTGAAATATTAATGAAGGCCAGATGGATAGGGCAATCTGGGGGAAGAGTGAGAATGAAGTTGAGCTTCAGAGAGTAAGTAGAATTTGGCAAGATGGAATGGGGGAAAAAGGACACAAATGCGGAGAAAAATTACTGGGCAACATCAGGACATGTAACAGCAACAAGGACACCAAGCTGAACAGCGCTGAGTTGAACAGGAGATGAAATTAACCACGGGATGTGACAGCTGACAATGAGCAGTTAATCTGACTTTTTACGTTTATAATCATTTTGCAACAGAATTTGACTATTCTTTAATAGATTAGATTAAGCTAACCATTGATCTAGAGAAAACCAAGAAGAAAGTACAATTTGAACTGGTAGCAACAATTCGCATAATTCATCCCTATGTTCCCTTGCCCATTGCCATTCCTTCGGAATTTTAGCCACTAGTTATCTTTCTACTCTTTCATTGAACAAATAGTTTCAGTGTCTCCATGAGGTACCAAGCACTTTACAAAGTACTAGGGGTCGAAGGAAGCAACCTGATTCCTGCTCCACAAATGCTCACAGCATAGAGGAGGGAAAAACAACGCAACTGAAGAAAGTGACTTCTGTCACACAGGAGTGTTAACCATGAGAGCACAAGAGAGAGCATAAGCTCGTGAACGCTCAGTCGTGTCTGACTCTCTTCGAGCCCGTTGGATTGTAGCCTGCCAGGCTTCTCTGTTCATGGGATGCTCCAGGCAAGAATACTGGAGTGGGTTGCCATGTCCTTCTCCAGGGGATCTTCCTGACCCAGGGACCAAACCTGCATCTCTGGTATCCCTTACATTCTCAGGCAGATTCTTTACCACTAGCACCACCTGGGAAGCCCTGTGAGAGCATGAAGGAGCAAGGAATGCTACCTGGGTCCTTCATGAAGGCTTGAGAGTTGATGGCATTGAGCTGATCTCTGAAGGTTGAATAGCAGTCTATCAGTTTGGGAAGGCATGGTTCCTAGGTGGACCTCAAGGGATTGGAGCCCATAGTGTGTATAGGGTAAGATCACCAGAGAAGCCCCTATTTTATAGCCCCTTTCCCTCTGAGGGTGGGTCTTCACTGAAGACATTAAGCCTACTTAAATCCTTCTTCTTAATCAACATGCTGATTGGATGCTCAACCACTGGTTGGGTGTGAGAAAAACCATCAGTTGGATATCATGTGGGCATCCATGCAATAAGGAACATAAATCATGACATATGACATTCACAGAACACTCATTGTGTGCCAGAAAGCATTCTATACATTTTTACTTATTTCATCCACACAGTCCTTACAACATCTTCCTTTTGCAACTTTGGAAACTGAGGCCCAGAGCTATCAGAGACATTATCCAAAACACCTGGACACAAAATAGTGAACTTGAGATTCAGACTTAGGTAGCCAGACTCCGGAGCTATCCTACTGAATATTAAATACCATCCCAACTTGAGTTTCCTGGAATTAGGAAAAGAAACCACAACTCTGGCCTAGAATAACACAACACTGACAGCTCGTCTCCCAGATTAACCTGGAAGGGAACACAGAAGAGTGAAAATGATCAAAGAGTAGATAGATTTTATGGCTTTTAGGGTAGACACAAGGTAGTTCACACTGAGTTATATCATCATTATGTTATTTTTTTCTTGTTTAAACAGGCTATGCATGCATAGTCAGGTAAACAATATATGACCCCATTGATCTGGTCCCTTTTTCTCCTCCACTCACTCCAAAATAAGAGTGGGTTTTTTGCTTTCTTCAAACTAAGATGCAGATTACAATGATCTGGTATTTAGCAAGGTCTCTACAATTGGGACTTAAGTAAAAGTGCATCTTTTAGTTACAACCTCAGAGATTGTTTAAACCTTCTTCACATTATCTAGGTAGAAAAGCAGAGCATGTCCAGTATATGGCAATGAGACTAGATTAGCCCTCCCAGCCCCCCCGTCAGCCATCTCCCGGCCACCCCAGCACCAACAATTCAGTCAAGTGCAGCCTGTGATGCTCAAATCCTTGTCTAGAGAATATCCAGTTTGACCCCATGTATTTGAAAATAGCATTAGAGTGAACAATCAGGAGTTGAATCAGAACGGTCAGTAGTGGTCTTCCCTTCAGAATGGCCTTAGGATGACTCTCCCAGGTGGGGTAAATGAATGACTTAACATCTTCACGATTTCTCATCACCATTTAGAGCTGAATTCTTCAGCAGTGGCTAGTGGACCACAGCCAGTCCTATAATGTGTTTTTGCTTAACTCACTATTTTAAATGAATGAATGATGAACAAATACTACACTAAAATATTCAGAGATTTCCATAAAAATCTGGTTTTCCAATTTCCTGTGAAATCAGAAGGCCTGGCAACAACAGCCCCCTTTTCTCCGCTGTGCCTGTCAACAACTCGCTCTAGTTTGCTAGAAGCTACACCACTGAGACGGGACATTCCTTATCCTATGCACATGACCTCTTTCACTCAAGGTATTTGTCTGGTCCCAGTCTGGATTTGTTTTTGAACACTGACTTAAAGCACTGGGAAGAATGAAACCTAATTTTCACAGACTACTCTCCTACATATTTGTATGGCTATTTGCTAAGTGATAACTATGTCAGAGCAAATGATTGAACCATGGCTAAATCAGGCAGCAAGTGTTGAACAAACATCATACGTGTTTATGTTTCTATTTTCATTGTGTATAGTCTTTTATTTCCAACATAAATCAAAGCCTGTCGGAAGAATTTATCTATCGATGTGATTAATGCAAGAAATTATATGTGAACTACTTAGCTCCCTAGGGTGAAATTCAACTACTTCTGCATTGTGCAAAGAATACTCATGCTTCCTAATACTAATAATCAGAAAAGAAACCCTTGTGTTAAATGATTAACAAAGAAGATAGTCCCTTAAATAAGGTGTGGTGTCTATGTGCAAAATCAATAAAAATTATACCCAGCAACAGGAAAAGCATCCAGATTTAAGGAAGATCTAATGTAAGAAAGGTTTTCCTGAGATACAGAAAAACAAAAGCATAACCTGTTAAATTGAGAAATGGATATCACGTTTTCAAACCATTGTTCTTTTAATTAAATATAATAGACTTTTAGGCAAAATTAACATGACACGTTTTTCACATGTTTAGCCACCTGGCAAAATCTTATCTGTCAAAAGTCACATCAAGAAGCTTCTGTGAAGCATTTAAACAAAGCTCCATCTTTCCTTTGCAGCTTCATCTCAATCCTCGGTTGCTGTATTTAATTTACTTAAGTATGATTATTAGTTAGATGCTAGCTTTTCTTTTAAAATCATGAGCTATTTGGTAACAGGAAAGTAAGCTAACTTCTTTAACGTGGATGAATAAATACATGAATGAATATTAGGTAATTAAGCTTTAAGCAAGCTTTGGGAGGCAACTGTATAGCTATGAAAACAGCAGTGAATATATTTGAAATATTTAGAACTAAACTTTGTGTCTGTCACCTACAGCTTTGAGACACTGAACAAGGAATTTTACAGATGGACAGATATATTTCCTAATCTATTTGCCTAATAGGGCTACTGTGAATGTCTAATGACATATCGCCTATAAAAGTCAAGTTACTTGTTACTCTTAACAATTTCAAGTTAAATTGTTAAGAGTTTATCAAGTATATGGGGCTCACGGACATGAATTCCATCATTTTAAGAAACCAGTAACAATCATTTGCTTTCATCTTCAGCTAAAACTTGCAAATACGGCCAGTAACATTTTTGTTTTTATATTTGCCAGTCGGGGCTCTCTCAACAGAGACATTCCATAGTGTCCATATTGTTTCCATGGGTATCTCTGTGAAAAACCAAGATGGAAGTGCATTTTCAAGTTAGTCAGACTTGACATTCGATTTCTGGTGGGAGCAGGGGATGGAAACAAAGAATTCTGAAGAAACTGGAAGGAAAATGATTGCAGATTTCTGATCAAAGAATACAAAAATATCTAAATTCTTACCATTCATAATGGGAGAGGTGGAGAATAGATGTTGGGGTGAGCATAATTATGCAGAAATTCTATTTATTCTCACAAAACCAATGACCATGGAGCCTCAGTACTCTCATGTGTAAATTGGGAATGATGATAAATAGGCTTTCAGGTGTTGGGGATTAAATGAAATAACCTGTATAGGGCATCTGGTACAGCATCTGGCACATTCCTTTTAGAGGGGAATGTTCAGCCTCCCTAGGTATGCTGACAAGAGAGAGAGCTAGATTGGCAGTCTATGGTGTGCCTAGGGGAAGATTTAATGTTGCCTTTCATGTGGGACCCAGCCCCAGCAGTCTTCAAGGGAAGTTATTGCATCTGGCCCCAGAAGCTGAGCTGACATATCTGACAGGGCCCGAAGTGCAGCTCTCCCTGGGGTGTTGTAACTGAGACAAGACAGGGCAGGTGGCAGTAATTGGCATCATATCCACTCAGGGATTGGATATAACATGGATTACCATGGAATTCTCTTTTTTAAAGAGAAGCTCCTATGAATCTTAGCCAGTTCTAAACCCTTTGATAATTATTTCTATCATCAATTACACAGCTGAAGGTTGAAAGGAAAGGCCATATTTTCTTGGGAATAAGCAGATTTACCCTCTTGTTCTCAAATAGAACAGTGGTATTAATAGCTAGCAGTTTCCCATCACTATTATACTACTCAGACTTACACATCAGTGCTTGGACCCAGAGGGTACCACTTCATTTCCTGATACACTTCACCATGTAAACTCTAAAATTCTAAGTTCCCTAGACACATCATGCCCTTCCACATTTTCATGCCTTGCTTCTTGTAGATCCTTCAACTTAAAAAAAAAAAAAAAAAAAAAAAAACTCTGTTCCATTTTCCACTTCTATAACATCAAACGTCCTTAGGAGGCAGCAAAGACTAAACCCCGATCCTAGGGCATAAGGCTTGTCCTTTCTAATCCTGAGTTATATGCAAAATAGGAGCAAAACCCTACCATGTGGGGTCAGAACATATATGTAACAGCCACATAGAATTTGGCAGAAGTAACTCCAATGTGCTTCAGTTCAGTTCAGTTCAGTCGCTCAGTCGTGTCCAACTCTTTGTGACTCCATGAATCGCAGCATGCTAGGCCTCCCTGTCCATCACCAACTTCCGGAGTTCACTCAGACTCACGCCCATCGAGTCAGTGATGCCAACCAGCCATCTCATCCTCTCTCATCCTCTTCTCCTCCTGCCCCCAATCCCTCCCAGCATCAGAGTCTTTTCCAATGAGTCAACTCTTCGCATGAGGTGGCCAAAGTACTGGAACCTCAGCTTCAGCATCATTCCTTCCAAAGAAATCCCAGGGCTGATCTCCTTCAGAATGGACTGGTTGGATCTCCNGGGAGTTGGTGATGGACAGGGAGGCCTGGCGTGCTGAGATTCATGGGGTCACAAAGAGTTGGACACGACGGAGCGACTGAACTGAACTGAACTGATGAATCAAATAAGTGATAAATGGTTGGATTAATATGGCCTATCTCTTTGAAGAAGGCCATCTGACAGTCCTAATCCACCAATGCAAATGCTAATCTCGTCAGGAAATCCCTCATAGACACACTTAGAAACGATGTTCAACTATTATCTGGGTAGCCAAAGGCCCAGTCAAGCTGGTGCATATAAATAACCATTATAGTCTCCAAAGGCTTATACTGGGAATTTGTGAAGAGTAATGGACTTGGAGTAGCTACTTGTACCTCTGTTTCTGTCAGTGACAATGACACCGTTTCTTCTTACTCTGGGTGGGAGATGTGAAACTGGGCTTCTTCAAATAATGTCCCCTTCTCACCTGCTGTTTGGAGTCACTGATTTAACAAATATTTATTAAGCACCCACTCTCTGTGAGGTAACAGTAAGGAAAAAAGGAAAGATGATAAGAGAGAAGTTAGTCTCTGCTCTCATGTAGATTATACTTTAATGTAGGAAAACACATTCACACCAAATAACTTACTGCAACCATGAAATGAGTGTACGTGGGGCTGTAAAAAAAAAATAACAGGAAGATCTATTTTATATGAGAGTTGGGGCACAAAGCCTCTAACAATGATTATGTTTCCTAGAAACAAAGAGCTTACTTTCTAATAGGCAACATGTGTTCTGTTCCTCATTTCTCTTTTCCTCCCTTCCTCTCTTCCTTCCTTATTTTTTCTTTTCATTTTGGTTATAAAAGATAAAATATGAAAATGACTCATTTCAAAAAAAAAATCTAAACAACAAGGCTTCACCTATGACTTCCCAACAGCAGAATTCAAAAATAAAGAAATAGCCCTAGTGAAATTGGGCTTTGCTCAGCCATCCTCAGAGCACAGGGAATGATTATTCAGACAGACCTGGAAACTACAATAGATTTGGTTGTCAAGAAGACAGAGAAGCTGAAGAATACATATTTAATCATAGTCCCAAGTAGATAAGCAGAGTCATATTCTAAATTAATAATAATAGTTGCAGTGATATGATGATAATAGGCTATGAACCACGTTCCAGTTCCGGTTTGAGGGACATCCTGTACACAGTGTCCTTTAATGCTGGTAACAGTCTGTTTTATTCACATAAATGTCCAAATGGCTCTGTCTAAAGAGCCATACAAAAACTCTCAGCTGGCTCTGGTCAGTAAACTCTCAGGGAAGCTGAGAGGACCCGGCAGGGAGATCTACAGTGAGTGGGGCTGGTGTCATGGTTCCAGGTGAGGACAGAGGAAAGAGGATTCAGTTGTCTCCAGGTGTAAAAGCCAACAAGATGCCAGAGAGTATTCTTAGTTCAATTTATTTATTTCAATTTATTGTTTAATCTTTCACCCAACAAAAAATATTTCGCAACCAAATATATGATATATCAGCAAGTAATTACAATTAGCCTTTATAGATATAGTACTATTATATTACCATGGATAGAGATGCTGGGATGCAGAGAGGATGATCCAGCGTACAGCCATCCACTGCTGCACACAGAGGCCCAAGGGTGGGAAAGAGTAGCCCACAGGCTATTCTGATCTAAGTCCAGAGCTTTTGTTTTCCATATAGGAAAAGTAGAAAAGGGAAGCCATGCAAAGGGAATAACCAGCTCAAGGTCACATAGTATAAGCTAGGATCAAAGCCACAATCTATACCACATTGTTGGACTCCTAGGCTCAATGGCATTTCAACGTGCTAAGCTACCTGTGTCAGAGCTCAGACTGACCCTTGGGTCAGCTGCCCCTTTAAAGGTTGAAACTGAGTTAAATCCTCCACTGATCACTACTCAGGAAAGATAGTTGGGGAATGGCCCATCACATAACAAAGCCAGACAAAAGAATATGCATGACTCAATGCAAATCATATCTACTTTCAGAAGAGCAAGTCAGAGCCTAGGCTTGGCCCATTAAAGGGGAAACAGCATTTTCTCTGTGTGCAAGAAATTGTGATAATTAAATCAGTATCAAGTTGCTTTTCTCCCTCACATGTAAGCTCTCACATCCAGCAACTCTCACCATCACCCACAAAAAGAAAATAAAGCTACTTAGATTTATTGTGTTTCTGTGAAGCATGGGCTTGATGAATTGTGCACTTTCTATCCATTTCTTAAGGGTGTTTTACAAAAGGCAAAAAGATTACCCCCAGAGTATTGGGACAGTTTCTCAAAAATACAAGCAAACAGTTCAAGTGTCAACCAGCAGAGTACAAAACAAGAGTACTCTAGAAGCCATCCGAATAAACTGGGTTTTAATACTATTCTACGTGTAGCCTTGGGCAAGAAACACGTTTCCTCTAGACTTTGGTTTCTTCCTCCATAAGATGAGCTCTAATGTCTTTGGTGGCTCTGCCTTTCTGAAAGTTTTTAATTAAGAATATGTATAAACTACCACATGTAAAAAAGATAGCTAGTGGGAAGCCAGCTAGGGATAGCACAGGCATAGCACAGAGATTGGCGTAGCACAGAGAGCTCAGCTCAGAGCTCTGTGATGACTTAAATGAGTGGGAGGGAAGAGGTGGGAGGGGGCTTCAAGAGGGAGGGGATATATGTATAGGTATAGCTGGCTCATGTTGTTGTACAGCAGAAACTAACACAACATTGTAAAGCAGTTATACTCCAATTAAAAAAAAGAAAAGAGTATGTGTAAATACATAAGGTTATTCCAAGGCACAGGGGTACATGTCATCTCCGGAGTGAAAAGTCAGGGTTCATGCAAGGGATGACTGTTAGATAGTCGAAGGTACCCAAGGAGTCCACAAGGTATTCATAACCCAGTCAAGTGTCAAAAGATCATTGAGGGGAAATTCCACTCTCATCTCCAGGCTGTTTTCCTATGAATCCTCATCCAATTTAAGTGCATAAAAGGGCTTTTTTTATGTTAATATTTGCATATCCCAACTCTAGCATTTCCCACCAAAATAGAATACTTTTGTACCCCCATCAATTCATCACAAGAGGATGTCTAAAATCCACACATTTATAAATTAAAAGTACAAGGTACAATTTGTATCCCTATTAAAGAGGGCAAAAAAGAGGGGAGGGTGTGAGTAGTCTAAAGGAAACATCATGTAAGAAATAGAATAAATTATCTGGCAGTAAGATTAATGTTCCTAATACTTGCTGAAACTTAAATTCAAGATGGTATGAATTCAGGAATAAAAATGACTGTATCTATGAAATTTTGAATTTTAAAAAGAGCCCTTTTATAGGCTTCATCTAATTTGTAAGCACTTTTTAATTTTTAAATTAACACAGTGTAAAATTAAATTTTTTATGTGAGTACAGCTCTATGCATTTTAACACAAAGTATAGATCACAGGAGCATCAGGCTCATCACTCGCGATAACTCCCTCACACTACTCACTTACAGTCATCATCTTTCCCCACATATGACCCCTAGCAACCTCCTGATGTGTTTGTCAGTTTACATGGTACCATGTTTGAAACTTCTTTCATTCACCTCTAGGATTCATTCAAGGGCTTGTGTTTATCAAAATTTCTTTTTAGTCGGGTCCAACTCTTTGCAACCCCATGGACTGTAGCCTACAAGGCTCCTCCATCCATGGGATTTTCCAGGCAAGAGAACTGGAGTGGGTTGCCATTTCCTTCTCCAGGGGATCTTCCTAACCCAGGGATTGAACCCTGTCTCCCACATTGTAGGCAGACGCTTTACCATCTGAGCCACCAGGGAAATCTATGGAGGCACTACAGTCACCCATGAAGAACATTTGGGTTGTTTACAGTTTGGGGCAATTACAGGCACAGCTGCTATAAACATCCATGTATAATGTTTCGTGTGAACAAACATGTCTAATTACCCAGGGTTAAATACTTAAGAACAGGCCACACTGTACGCATAGACATAATTTTATAATAAATTGTTAAACTCTTTTCCAGAGTACCTGAACTACTCACAGGTATCTGAATGAATGAACACATTTTCTGCCACCAGTCCCCACCTGTTTCCTGGTTCCGCCCCACCCTCTTCCATTTATATCCTACCCTATTGCCCAGCCAAACCAAAGGATTTGCATGTCTTAGAGACCACCATGGTCTCTCACTTTTTAGGCCTTTGTTCCCTCTGCCTGAGATGGCTGACCTTCCTAGAAAACAGCATTTTTGAAACAGAGTTCAGGCCAAAATTCTCTTAAGTCTTCCTTGATTTTCATTCAAGCAGGATAATGTTTTCTGCACTGTTCTCTAATCATGCTTCTTCCACCAAATCCTGACTGTAAATAAGCAGTAACAGTGAAGGGTTTGATGTTCTACCTTCATTCATTCACTTACTCATTCACACCTGCAGCAAATATTTATTGAGGACCTACTATGCTCCAGCATTGCCTAGATATTCATGTTAAAGCCCAGTCTGGTGTCTGGCACAAGATCAGGAGAGGTATTCAGGGTGCAGAGCATAAACAACATGCCTAAGGTTACACATGCTTTAAAAATTAAAACCTAGGTCTATTGCTCATCCTGCTGCCTCTCAATTAAACATATGTAACCCCAGGGGCAACTGCATTATTCTAAAAGTCTCTGTGCAGGAAAGGAACTGTTTTATTAATCTTTATATCACATGAGCTGACATGTGAGTACTCAGTAAATATTTGCTGGAATGCATTGAGTCGGTAGTGGAAACTGTATTTTACAGTGTTATGTTTGCCATTTGATACAAAACCAAGCTTTTTTTTTTTTAATATTTTATTGGACAATAAACTTCTTGTTTTTATATTGAAAGATTTTTGTCCAACAAAAATTATGTCTCCTCATCATAGTCAAGGTTTCCTTAAACATAAAATAAAACATATCCTCTCATTTCATATTTCATGTAGTAAGCATATTTCCTCCATGGCAGCTCATTTTCTTTGGCATCTGAGATTTGCGCAAATAATTGACTGCAGTCTGCAACAGCAGTTTGTAATGCCTGTGGTAGTGCCTAGATAATACGACATTGTGGTAATTTGGTCATTTTGTTCAAATAGCTGGCAGGTTTAATAAATGCTCATTGAAACTGTTATTTAGCTAATGTATCATTTATTCATCAAACACTGATTGAGTGCCAGCACCATGGTAGGCACTGATACTGTAGAGATGAATAACACACTGTCCTGATCATTCTGCATAAGAAAAAGACACTGTGTAATCTAGTCCAGGAAGGATGGGGACAAATGCTTAGTACAGGAATGCATTCCACAGAGATTTGAAGATACCACCTACCTCTATATCTTTGCCTGCTTATTCTTTTGTTTCAAGTTCAACAAATGCAAATTCCTTGGGGTTTCTTGCAGATGAGAGTAAAGGGTGTTGGATTTAGCCAGCATTTCTCAGATACTCCCTGCATCTAAGCATGATTAATACTTTTGAAGCACTCCTAAAATGTAGCTAGATGTGAGCAAGAATGTTTTAAAGCAATCTAAAGTCAAAAATTGCCTTAACTAAGTACTTGGAATATTAGACCTTCACTCTGTACTAGGTGCTGCTGCTGCTGCTGCTGCTAAGTCGCTTCAGTCGTGTCCTACTCTGTGCGACCCCATGGACGGCAGCCCACCAGGCTCCCCAGTCCCTGGGATTCTCCAGGCAAGAACACTGGAGTGGCGTGCCATTTCCTTCTCCAGTGCATGAAAGTGAAAAGTTAAAGTGAAGTCGCTCAGTCGTGTGTGACTCTTAGCGACCCCATGGACTGCAGCCCACCAGGCTCCTCCGTCCATGGGATTTTCCAGGCAAGAGTACTGGAGTGGGGTGCCATCGCCTTCTCCACTCCTATGTAATAGTTACAACTAAATTACTGTCTATAGTATGTTAATATGTATAACCACCACCACCACGTCTTTCCAAATGGACCCCACGGTTTAAGTGGAAAATAAAAAAGCCTGTGATGATACTATGAGAGTATAAAGAACAGAGTAATTAGCTTTGTTTGAAGGGAAGGAGTCAGCAGTGACTACATAAAGGAAAATATACTTAATTGAGTCTCAAACGATTATTAGGTGTTTACCAGACAGACAAGGGACCAAAAGGGTTTATAGAGGAAAGCAGGGAGTTATATAGAGCATAATATTTGGAAAAAACTAAGTATTTAATGATGGTTTGATGAGCCGGTAGAACCTATTGCCAGTAGACTATATAGAACCTTCCTCTATCTTTTCCACTGAGGCATTTCAAAACATTGAAGAGTGCCTCACTCACTTTAGATGCTAAATAAATATTTGTCAAATGAGAAGCAAGAAAGATTGGCAAGGAGGAGGCCACACACACACACTCTTCCATGTTTATCGGATTTTCACAAATGCCAAGGTATGGACACAGCTTAAGTGCATATCAGTGGGTGAATAGGTCAAAACAATGTGCCATATATATACAATGGAATATTATTCAGCCTTAATGAAGAAGAAATCCTGCCACTTCCGATAACATGGATAAACCTGGAGGGTATTATGCTGAATGAAATAAGTCAGGCTACAGCGGTGGGAGAAATGCAGAAAGATTTGTAAAAGGGCTCAAACGTTTAGTTATAAGATGAATAAGATCTGAAGACTTAAACTATAACATAGTAACTGTAGCCAAGCTGTACTGTTTAACTGAAATTTGTTAAGAAAGTATAAGTGTTTTTACCATTAAATAAATAAATATGGGATGTTATGAATATGTTCATTAACTTAGAGGGAATTCTTTCACACTGCCTACATATAACAAACCTGTGCTCTATAAACATAATTTTTATCTATCAATTGTATCTCATTAAATTCGGAGAAAAATCTACAAATGAATCCTGCTGGCCTGGGGAATACCAGCTTTATGGCTACATCCTCTAACTGCCCAGATAGAGAAAAGGAAGCTCCATGTGCATCTTTGGTGATATTAGCTCCAGATCTCCTACCCTGGCATGGATTAGGAGGGTGGTGATGCCCTGGAGCCAGCTTGTATTGGGAATTTTGCTATCCAGAGGTTTTGCTAGCCAGTTGTTAAATACTGCCATCCTTAAAATCAGTCTTAATGGGAGTATTCACATGACAAATATCAACAAAAGCTACAGAGCAGGGTTGCTTTTGTTTTCTGAGAGCTGGTTCATACCACCTGAGTGGAAAATTGATTAGAAGCTGCCTTTTTGTAGAAAGTGAAAGTGGCTCAGTTGTGTCCCACTCTCTGCAACCCCATGGACTATACAGTCCATTTCCATGGAATTCTCCAGGCCAGAATACTGGAATGGGTGGCCTTTCCCTTCTCCAGGGGATCTTCCCAAGCCAGGGATCAAACCCAGGTCTGCCACATTGCAGGAGGATTCTTTACCAACTGAGCCACAAGGGAAGCCCAAGAATGCTGGATTGGGTAGCCTATCCCTTCTCCAGGGGATCTTCCTGACCCAGGGATTGAACCAGGGTGTCCTGCATTGCAGTCAGAAGAAAGGCTGCCCACTCCAGTATTCTGGCCTGGAGATTTCCATGGACTGTAGAGTCCAGGGGGTTACAAAGAGTCGGACACAAATGACTGATTTTCACTTTCATTTTTGCAGAAAACCTATTGTTTTCCCTTTGAGTACATGCTTTTCTAGGCAACACAGGAAGAGAAGTAGTGAGGAACATGAAGAATTCCCAAAGCTATCCCTTGATTTTATGACTTCACTTGGTTGACCGTTTGAACCACGACAAGTCCACTTTGGGATGGAGTAGAATTTTTCCCATAAAAGGAGATGCAAAGGGGATCCCAAGGGTGGACGCCTCCAATCTTCTCTAAGTATATGTGATTAAATTGTAACATACAAGGTGTGATATTACTGATGAAAATGGTCTAGGACCAATTGACCCATGTCTGTAAAATTACAAATGGTGCTATATCAACCAACATTTGTTTTCCAGTATGAATGCAGTTATGTTTTACATTATGAATTGTGGGCCTGCATAATGTTCACTCCTGGAGAAGATGAAAGCTTGTGTATTACATGTCTTCCCAACTCCCACAGCTCCTCTCTTAATCAGATAAGCCTTTCCAGCAATTATAAAAAGCTAGCCAGTTGTAGCAAGGCTTTGTGAAACTCTTCAATGCTCCCCAATCTGTCTTAAATCTTGTGTATCACCCAGCCCTCCTGGATCCTCTCACGTTGCTACAACCCCGTTTTATGCTCAGCTACATTTGCTCAGTACTTTACAATCATTTTGTTCTGTATTTTTGGCTCATCCTCAGGTAGAGAGAAAAGAGTAGCCAGCTGTGGAACATGGTTTACTTAGAGGAGTCCTTGCAGGAAAAAAATACCTTTAACTTAGAGAAAGTAAAGGATCCCTATCAAGTTTTTATACGACTTTGCATATGGCTGTGCGTTGAGATTTGGGCATTAGCCTTGCCCATCTGAAGTCAGTTTGTCTTGGCTTTGGATCTGAGTGGACTCTGCCATGTCTCACCTTTGAGAGCCTGCCTAACCTCCATGTCCTTACCTGGAATATGGAGATAAAATGCAGCAGAGGCTTGTGAGTGTAGGCCAAACTAAATGGTGTANTTTGCATATGGCTGTGCGTTGAGATTTGGGCATTAGCCTTGCCCATCTGAAGTCAGTTTGTCTTGGCTTTGGATCTGAGTGGACTCTGCCATGTCTCACCTTTGAGAGCCTGCCTAACCTCCATGTCCTTACCTGGAATATGGAGATAAAATGCAGCAGAGGCTTGTGAGTGTAGGCCAAACTAAATGGTGTATGCACGGTGCCTGCATAAGGTAAGAACTTAATAACTGCTTTTTGGCTTATTTTTTTAATGCTATAAAACCTTAGCTCAAGGGAAATTTATGTCACATATGGTCTTCTCTGTAGATTATAGTGTAGAATACTATAGTTATTTATAAGACAAGCATATAAGACAGAGAAGGTCAACAATACAGTTATATAAACACTAATAACAACAAACACTAACAGACTTAACAGCAGTTACCAAGCTCCAGGAACTCTTCTAAGCGCTTTACATAATCTAACTCATTTAATCAACAAAATAACCCTATGAAGGTTCATTTCCAATTTATAGATCAAAGGAATGGAGGCCAAGTTTAACTCACCCAAGTTCACCCAGCCAGAAAGCTACAGAGCCAAGATTTAAACTCAGGGAGTTTAGAATCTTTGCCCCAAACCACTAAACTATCTAGCCTTTTACAACAAAGAAAACATTTTTATGTACATTGTCTCACTGACTTCACAAAACCCTGGGAAATAAGCCACTTCAGAAATTCCCTGGCATTCTTCCCTTTGGGCTTCAGCTTGATTTGCTGTCCCTAAATCTTAGTCGCAGCTCTGCCCAGGGCTTTCAGCATTCAGTTGTGCTACCTTGAAGTTGGAGACTGAACTTCCTGGTTGATTTCTAGAACTGTAAAACACATGGCCATCCCTGAACACCAGCCTCTGCTGGCCTCCATGTGATCAACAACTTAAGTGTTTTGTTGTTGTTGTTGTTTTATTGGAGTATGATTGCTTTACAGTGTTGTGATAGTTTCACGAGAAAGTGATTCAACCATGTGTACACATATGCCCCCTCCCTCTTGAGTTTCCCTCTCACCACCCAACCCCTCCCATCCCTCTAGGTCATCACAGCACTGAGCTGAGCTCCCTGTGCTACACAGCAGCTTCCCAGTAGCCATCAATTACACACATGGTAGTGTATATATATGTCAATGCTACTGTCTCAGTTCATCCCACCCTCTCCTTCCCTGTGTCCACAAGTCCATTCTCTACATCTGTGTCTATCCCTGCCCTGCAAATAGGGTCATCTGTACCATTTTTCCAGATTCCATATATATGCATTAATATACTATATTTTTCTCTTTCTGACTTACTTCGCTGTATGACAGACTCTAGGTCCATCCACTTTCTACAAATGGCTCAGTTTAGTTTCTTTTTATGGCTAAATAATATTTCATTGTATATATGTACCATATCTTCTTTCTTTGTTCATCTGTCAATGGACATTTAGGTTGCTTCTCGTGTCTTGGCTACTATAAGTAGTGACAGTCTGGAGTTTTAATCAAGGCTCTTTGGGTAGCAAGTAAAACAAATAAAAAATATTCTGTACAAACAAGCTTAAGCAGAAAAAACTAGGAAATGTAGAATCTAAGAAAACGAGACAGAGATATTCGATGGAACCTAAAGAAAAAGAAACACAAAAAAGATTAAAACCTAGAAGCTGAAATCTGCCAGAAAAACCAAATCTCAACATCCCTTAGCCCCTCTCTCAATGACATCATGCTTCAGCCCATGTTTTGTTTGCATTTCCTTTAATTCCTTTCTTTCTACAAACTGGTTTTCTCTCCTTTCCTGGATGTCAACACAGAATGGTCATCTTATACCTCCAAAGTTCATATGCTTCTCATATGAGACCGGCAGGCTCTAACATCTTAAATTCCCATTTTAAATTCTGAATTGAGAGAATATTCTTAACCTCTGGGAGGATTGCATGTCCACTCTTGATTCTGTACCAGTATGGAAGTGTTGGGAAAATAGGGCCACACAGTAAAACTATAGTGGACAAAGCAAAGCCCATGCCTGTTGAGAGATGGCATTTGTTAGAAAATGACATATCACTTGTTGGCTGGGCAGAGACCCCAGGAAAAACATACTATAGAAAGGTTTACTTGATTCAAATCTCCCTTCACTGAGGAATTAGTGACATTCCTCAGTTCTGTCCTTCTCTTTGCCATTAAGGTCCCGATGACTATATTATTCACTGGGATTCTCGCAGATGGCTTTTCATTATAGCAGTGAAGAATCTTCTTCAACATAAAATTCTCTATCAGAACACAGCTCAATATGGGCAGTGTAACCTAACAGACGCTGTAATAAATGGAGAACATCCTCCAAACTGTGAACTGTTTTTCAAGATGAGAGTTTAAAATGTTCTCCTATTTTAAAATTCAGATTTTTCAAATGCACATTTACTTATCACAGGGTGGAATCTTTGTCACTCTTAGAAAAAGAAACTGCAGATTCTAGCTTCAAGTCAGAACATTTTTTACACTCAGAAAACATTCTCTGCTTGCAGAAATATTACTGAGAGCAGGGGATGACTATTTCTGCTGCTGAAAGCTGTCTCTTTGCCAGGTGATTTTAAAAATCATTAGTTATATTCCAAAAGTACTTATTTAACACATTTTTTTCCTTAAATTACATTAGTTTTTTTTTCATCCTTGAAGAATAATTTAAAGCTGAGTATAAAGCATGGGTTTCTGCTCAGCTCTTCTTTCTGATAGCAAGTTGGGCTTAACATAACCAGGTATTAGAAATCCCATATCTTCTCTTCCTTACCCGAGAACTTCAGCAAGTGATTTAATCTCTCAGAGCCTCATTTCCCCATTTTAAAATAAGGATAACCATGCCTAAGGATAAGGAAACAGAGACCCTGTACTTATAGCATAACCTCCGTAAATATTTGTTCTCTATTTGCCCAACCATTTCTCTGTCATTGAGCCCATTTTGTTTTATGCTGGTCCATGTAATGAGAGGAGTTAATACTTTACTAACCTGAGATTTACAGTACATTTTACTAATTGGCTCGACATCCAAACATATACATGTGCCAGGTAACACTGCAAGAAACCGCTCCTGTCATGTGTCTATAACCAAACACAAGGTATCACACTATAATCAGAAAGAGACTTGGAACTGTATGAGGGGACCTGTGTTAAACTGCCATTCTTCCCAACCCAAACTCTACCTCTACTGCCCCGAAGACCATCAAGGTACCAACTCATAGTCCCTCGTCTATGTGGTCCCCAGAACAGAAATTACTGATGTGTGTTATGGTTCACTTAAACTTCTTTAACTACTAGTGAGTCTTCTAGTTTTTCTTAGGTTCATTTGCTAGTTTTATTTCTCTTTTCTAATTACAACTTCATGTCTCATGTATTATTCTATTCACTGATAATCTTCCTTTCATTAATTTGTAAGAGACCTCACTTATGACATTGTCTGCCAAATATGTCATAGTGTTCCCAACTAATTGTTTGATTCATCCATGTTCCTTTTTAATCAACATGGTGTTTAAAACTTTAGATATTCAAAACCAGATATTTGGTTTCAAAATTTGTTGTTTTTTTTTTTTTAATTTTCTATTCACTTCATCTTTAGGAAAATGTTATAGTTAAATGACTATCACCAATTACTGTAGGATAGCTTAGGGCCATCTCAGTAAGTAGAACTTACTAAGTGAAACACAAATAAACAAATTTGACTTAATGAGAAGAATTCAACACAAATGATGTCCAGAAGCAGAGAATCTTTCCCAAAGTAAAAATTTAGACTTGATTTAACAGGACTTAGTATTCAAAATTCTGAATCTGAAGCCATTTAGTAACACTCTGCTCTTTCCAATGAGCTGCCCAAATGAACAGGAACCAGATGCAGAGGGGCAGGGACCCTTCTATAAGAACTGAAGCAAATTGTGAAGGCTTAACCAGAGCAGGGGAGAAGGCAGTGGCACCCTACTCCAGCACTCTTGCCTGGAGAATCCCAGAGACGAGGGAGCCTGGTGGGCTGCAGTCCATGGCGTCTCTAAGAGTCAGACACAACTGAGCAACTTCACTTTCACTTTTCACTTTCATGCACTGGAGAAGGAAATGGCAACCCACTCCAGTGTTCTTGCTTGGAGAATCCCAGGAACGGGGGAACCTGGTGGGCTGCCATCTATGGGGTTGCACAGAGTCGGACACTGAAGCGACTTAGCAGCAGCAGCAGCAGCAATCAGAGCAGGAAATGATGCCAGAAGATTCATGGCCCGGAGCTGCTAGCCTAGGACACTTCCAATTGCCCTGTCTAGAGAATGGACTGGCTTTTATTCAAGTCCCTTTCTGCTACACAGTGTGCCCAAGGTAAGGCTGCAGTAAAGCAGCCAGTGAAAACCCATGTAGCCACACCAGAATCCACTTACCATCAGCAGGAAAGGACCTCATATGTCCTAAGTACCTGCTATGTGACAGGCATCTTATCTTCCTTATCTCATTTAATTTTCACAGTAATACTCTGATGTGATTCATTATCCCCATTTCACAAATTAGGAAACTGAGGCTGAGAGAGATGAACCAGTATACTAAATATTAAACAGCTAATAACTGATGTGGGAAAACAGGAACTAAGCCTGGCTTGCTGCATTTCATGGGGTCATGAAGAGTCGGACATGACTTGGCAATCAAACAACAAGAAGAACTTCTTGTGCCCAAAGACTCCTCCAAAAAGCCAAATTATTTTTAGTCAAAATATACTTCTCATTGTCTCGTGACGAGTATCATCTCTCTATTCTAGAACACATGGCTTTCTTTCACTTGGAATATCTGAACATATTTGTAGCCAGAACATCCATCCATCTCTGACACTGCTGTGGGAAGTCCCAGGACTGCCTAAAATAGGCTACAGTTCTTTGAGTGGAGCTAAAAATAAGAGCCAGTCTCCTTGACGGACTTGCTCTCCCACTGTAACTGCTATTTCATTAGTGGAAAACACTGCATTGCCCTTTCCCTGACCTCCTTTGCAAAGAAGGAAATGTTTCTCTCCATCGAGTCTTCCAAGTCTAAAAGACAGCTAATGAGGTCTTATGGTCCAAACACCTGCATCAGGATAATATGGTACATTCTCTTCAGGAGAAGGACACAGCTAAAGGAATAAACATGATTTAATTATAGGAATAGAGATGAAAAATATAATAGAATAATATCAAAATAAATAACATAAAAATAATCATACTAAAATAAATAAAATAACAAAAATAATCATAGTGAACATTAACTAAATATCTGTAATGTATTAGATCATAACACAATATTAAGTCTGAAAAAAAATGTTGTGCTCTCAGCCAAACTTAGGTAGGTTATATCATATTCCTTATATTAAATAAGAAGCAGCAGAAGTGTATAAGGATCTCTAGTGGCTCAGATAGTAAAGAATATGCCTACAATGCAGGAGACCCTGGGTCAGGAAGATCTCAATAGCTACCCACTCCAGTATTCTTGCCTGGAGAATTCCATGGACAGAGGAGCCTGGCGGGTTACAGTCCATGGGGTTGCAAAGAGTTGGACCTGACTGAGCGACTAACACTTTGACTTTCTGAGTCCCTAAGGTCTCACAGCTAACATAAGTAAAGCTAGGATGTGACCCAAGNCCCACTCCAGTATTCTTGCCTGGAGAATTCCATGGACAGAGGAGCCTGGCGGGTTACAGTCCATGGGGTTGCAAAGAGTTGGACCTGACTGAGCGACTAACACTTTGACTTTCTGAGTCCCTAAGGTCTCACAGCTAACATAAGTAAAGCTAGGATGTGACCCAAGATCTGCCTGATTTTTGCTCCATTGCTATTGTAAGGGACTGGCAAAGGATGGTGAGAAGAATGCAAAACAATAAGGAAAAGATCTGGCTTTAAAGCAAAGTGCTGAATTCAGTTGATTCATTTGGGGTTGCCAGAATATTTGGAGATGTCTGAGAAGGACTGAGAAACCAGCAGTAAATACTTGTGGGGAGACATAAGGATGAACGACAGGACCCAAGAGGGTGTTCAGAGTGAGATGAGTGGATGGAATCCTGGAGAAAATTTGAGAGGTGAGATATAATGGAAATGATTTTTTAAAAAGAAGAAAAAAAGGGACGTTTTCCAGAACAACAACATAAGCCAATATTTATTGAACACACAGGTATAAGCACTCTTAGAGCTTCAACTGAGTAATGTACTTCTCACAATAACTTAGGAAACAGGTGCTATTAGCATTTTCCTCTCACAGATGAGGCAATTGCAGCACAGTTACATAACTCAGGCAAGGTCCTTCATCTAGGGAGAAAGAGAGCCAGGATTTGTACCCAATCTAGTACCAGAGCACATGTTCATTTTCTTCCCTAAAATCTATTTTTTTTTGAAGCATAACCTATAGAGAAAAAGTTAACAAATCATGAGCATAAAATACAATAAACTTTCACAAACTGATACATTTTTATAACCACTATTTGGTTAAAAAGTAGGTTGCTCCCAGCAATTCCAGAAGTCCCTTTCTCACACACCTTGAATGACTATGCATTTCCCTCCCTGAAATGTAACAGTCATATGACTTCTAACACCATGTACCAGTTTTGAACCTTATATAAACTGAATGGTACAGTTTATATCTTCCATCTCTAGTCTTCTATTCAGAATACTTCTGTGAAATTTATCCACTTATTGATTTAGTTATTAGGAGTGCATTCCATCTCTGTGCAGCTTGATTTTTATGAACGTAGCAAAATGCATTCTACCCTACGGATGATGGACATTTGCACTGTTTCCATTTTGGATCTAACACAAATAGTTCAGTCACAGACATTTTCCAATCTTTTGGTCCATATGTGCACACATTTCTGTTGCATATATAACTAAGAGTAGAATTGCTAGATGATATGAGACATATGAATACATTCAAATTTACCAGATAATACCAGACAGATTTTTTAATGCAAGTAAGTTATACATACATATTTACAAATAATATATCTGATAAATTATGTATATCATAGAAAACTCTTGCAACTCAAAAGTAGAAAAACATCACAAAAATTTTAAAGGGTAAAATATACAAAGAGATACTTTACTAAAGATGTCATACAAATGGACACTGGCACTTGAAAAGATACTAAGTATCATTAGTTAATAAGAAATACAAATTAAAACCATAATACAAATACTTCTGTATAGCCACAGAAGAACGGCTATAATCAAAAGACTGACAATACCAAGTGTTGACAAGGAAGTCGAGAAATTGAAACTCTCATACATTACTGGCAAGAATGTAAAATGGGACAGCCTCTTTGGAAAACAAATTGGCAATTTCTTATAAAGTTAACTTTAAAATGCACTTACTTGTATACTTGAAAAGGGTGAATTTTAGGATATATGATTACAACTCCACTTGCATGTGTGCGTGCTCACTCACTCTTGTCTGTTTCTTTGCAACAATATGGATTATAGCCCACCAGGCTTCCCTGCCCTTTACTATCTCCCAGAGTTTGCTCAAACTCACGTCCATTGAGTCCATGACACCATCCAACCATCTCATCCTCTGTTGTTCCCTTCTCCTCCTGCCCTCAATCTTTCCCAGCATCAAGGTTTCTCCAATGAGTCAGCCCTGCATCAGGTGGTCAAAATATTGGAGCTTCAGCATCAGTCCTTCCAATGAATAGTCAGAGTTGATTTCCTTTGGGATTAACTGGTTTGATCTCTTTGAAGTTCAGGGGATTCTCAAGAGTCTTCTCCAGTACCACAGTTCAAAAGCATCAATTCTTGGGTGTTCAGCCTTTTTTATGGTCCAATTCTCACATCCATATATGACTACTGGAAAAACCATAGCTTTGACTCTAAGGACCTTTGTCGGCAAAGTGTTGTCTCTGCTTTTTAATACACTGCCCAGGTGTGTCACAGTTTTTCTTCCAAGAAGCAAGTGTCTTAGTTTTGTGGCTGCATTCACCATCCGTAGTGATTTTGGAGCCCAAGAAAATAAAATCTATCACTGTTTCCCTATTTGCCATCAAGTGATGGGACTGGATTCTATTATTTTAGTCTTCTGAATGTTGAGTTTCAACCCAGCTTTTTCTCTCCATCTTTCACCTTCACGAAGGGGCTCTATAGTTCCTCTTTGCTTTCTACCATTAGGGTGGTGTCATCTGCATATCTGAAGTTTTGATATTTCTCCCAACAATCTGGATTCCAGTTTGTGATTCATCCAGCCTGACATTTTGCCTGATATACTCTGCTGCTACTGCTGCTGCTAAGTCACTTCAGTTATGTCCAACTCTGTGTGACCCCATAGATGGCAGCCCACCAGGCTCCCCTGTCCCTGGGATTCTCCAGGCAAGAACACTGGAGTGGGTTGCCATTTCCTTCTCCAGTGCATGAAAGTGAAAAGTCAAGTTGCTCAGTCGTGTCCGACTCCTAGAAGTAAAATAAGCAGGGTAACAATATACAGCCTGGTTGTACTCCTTTTCCAATTCTGGACCAGTCTTCTTGCATCAAATCTCGTGATTTGATTTTACAGAGTTCTCTGAGATACAAGAAAATTACATATACAAACATATACTCATGTACACATATGTGCACGCACATGTTTGGGTGGTTTTGTTTTTTGTTTGCTTTTTTTTAAACGGGTGAGAAAGAAAGATAGGTCTAAGAAAAAGAGTTGATAAAGCTAGGTTTGTAAAGCTGTAAAAAAAAGAGTTTGTAAAGCTCAGAATGGAAACTCCTATTAAATATTCACCCATACTGAAGGAAATGAAATCATGCTCTTCAGGCTAAACAGAGGTGCATTCCTTGGGCGGGAAATTAGAGTAATTTTGTATAATCACCCAGTGTTTTATTTGGCACTTTGTCTCTTTAGCCTACTCTGTATCATACTTAAATGGTACTTCAAAAAGAAACATGATTCCCCTTGCTGCAAACTCATACGTCTTATTGGAAATTAAGATATTACATCTCTCTTAACCCGTATCTCCCACTCCATCATCAAAACTTATACTCAGGTTCGATGCATGAGACAGGGTGCTCAGGGCTGGTGCACTAGGATGACACAGAGGGATGGGATGGGGAGGGAGGTGGGAGCAGGGTTCCGGATGGGGAACACATGTACACCCGTGGTGGATTCATGTCAATGTATGGCAAAACCACTACAATATTGTAAAGTAATTGGCCTCCAATTAAAATAAATAAATTTACATTAAAAAAACTTAGACACAGATGCAAATACATGTACAAATTCTTACAGTAGGAATCCTTAGATACATTAGTCACATATGCAGACAGTTCCTACATAAACGGCATCTTAACCACCCTTACATCAGTATTCATTCAGGTATATGAACACACAACTCCAGGGAATGTTATTCACATCATAAACCATGCAAATGGTGACTCCTTTAGTTGTGCAGTACTCAACCTGGACAACTAAACATGGCAACCTTGCTCACTCATCCAATCAAAAAGTCATAAATTTATGGTTCCTTTTTCTCTCTAAAGCTGCCTTTCACTAACCATAAAAATCAAAATGAAAAGAAAAATAAAAGCAAGGGGAATTTTAAGAAATGAGGTAGTGACCTAGACATGAAATAAGAGAATATCAATAAGATGAATTTCCCACAGCTTTCTGACCAAGACCATCATCAGATGGGGAAAATGAACATATTTTAAAACTTCTAAATGCACAGCCAAGCATGCTGCAGCCAGCAACTATGACTGCTTTTCCAAAAAATATATAAAAATTAGATGAAGACAAAGCTGATCAGAACATGGGTACTCAAATCAAACCATAGTCTCATAGTTGTCTAGTTTTACTTATTGTTCAAAAACACAAATTTCCCTTTTCTCACNTCTGAGATACAAGAAAATTACATATACAAACATATACTCATGTACACATATGTGCACGCACATGTTTGGGTGGTTTTGTTTTTTGTTTGCTTTTTTTTAAACGGGTGAGAAAGAAAGATAGGTCTAAGAAAAAGAGTTGATAAAGCTAGGTTTGTAAAGCTGTAAAAAAAAGAGTTTGTAAAGCTCAGAATGGAAACTCCTATTAAATATTCACCCATACTGAAGGAAATGAAATCATGCTCTTCAGGCTAAACAGAGGTGCATTCCTTGGGCGGGAAATTAGAGTAATTTTGTATAATCACCCAGTGTTTTATTTGGCACTTTGTCTCTTTAGCCTACTCTGTATCATACTTAAATGGTACTTCAAAAAGAAACATGATTCCCCTTGCTGCAAACTCATACGTCTTATTGGAAATTAAGATATTACATCTCTCTTAACCCGTATCTCCCACTCCATCATCAAAACTTATACTCAGGTTCGATGCATGAGACAGGGTGCTCAGGGCTGGTGCACTAGGATGACACAGAGGGATGGGATGGGGAGGGAGGTGGGAGCAGGGTTCCGGATGGGGAACACATGTACACCCGTGGTGGATTCATGTCAATGTATGGCAAAACCACTACAATATTGTAAAGTAATTGGCCTCCAATTAAAATAAATAAATTTACATTAAAAAAACTTAGACACAGATGCAAATACATGTACAAATTCTTACAGTAGGAATCCTTAGATACATTAGTCACATATGCAGACAGTTCCTACATAAACGGCATCTTAACCACCCTTACATCAGTATTCATTCAGGTATATGAACACACAACTCCAGGGAATGTTATTCACATCATAAACCATGCAAATGGTGACTCCTTTAGTTGTGCAGTACTCAACCTGGACAACTAAACATGGCAACCTTGCTCACTCATCCAATCAAAAAGTCATAAATTTATGGTTCCTTTTTCTCTCTAAAGCTGCCTTTCACTAACCATAAAAATCAAAATGAAAAGAAAAATAAAAGCAAGGGGAATTTTAAGAAATGAGGTAGTGACCTAGACATGAAATAAGAGAATATCAATAAGATGAATTTCCCACAGCTTTCTGACCAAGACCATCATCAGATGGGGAAAATGAACATATTTTAAAACTTCTAAATGCACAGCCAAGCATGCTGCAGCCAGCAACTATGACTGCTTTTCCAAAAAATATATAAAAATTAGATGAAGACAAAGCTGATCAGAACATGGGTACTCAAATCAAACCATAGTCTCATAGTTGTCTAGTTTTACTTATTGTTCAAAAACACAAATTTCCCTTTTCTCACTTCTAATCAAATAAGAAAAACCATAGTGAACCATTACATTTCAAATTATAGATTCTTGAAGTTAGTATTTACTAATAGGTTATGAAGTTCATAAATCTTAACCCTTATTTGAGGACTGAATTCTAAAAATATTCTATTAGGGTTAAGTCAGAGGATCCCAGAATCACCTGTATTGACTCTCATCACCATTACTTCTAATCATGTGATATTGGGTAAGTATGTTAATAACTTTCATCTTAGTTGCCTTATCTATAACATGAAAAATATATTTCATGAAGTATTATGAAGATTAAATGAGTTAACATGTATAAAGTCTTAGAAATTTCCTGAAAGATATTAAGTGCTCAGTAGATCATGGATTAAAACATCTGTGGCTTGCAATTTCAGATGTGCTGCTTGAGCTGAGTCTCTCAGCCACACACACACTTGCGTTCAAAGCCCAGCTTTGCCACTTGGGATCTTGGGAAATCTTGTGCAAATAAGTATCTCTGAGCTTATGTTTCCTTATTTGTAAATGTGTCTAGTGGTGGAGGATTATGGTGGTGATAATGAAGGCAACAGCACAAAGTAAATATTCAAATATCAACTCCCTGCTTCACCAGGCCATATGTAGAGTACTGCTATTTCTGAAATTTCACTTTGCAAAAGGCCCCTGCACCTGTTACCCCTTGCACACCTCACTAATAGCCACATACATCATCACTGCATCAAGACTGTATTTCATGACACCAGTGTTCTGCTGGTCCCATGCCCCCAAATTTCTCCCTCCCTAGACCATTCATGCAATTCCCCAGATCCAAAACCTAAAAATAATGCATCTTCTCACAAAGGAGTTACAACCATTACAAGAGATAATGTTTGTGAAAATGATTTCACAGTTTCTACATACTTTAAATATGTTTTTTATTACAGTATAATTGCTTTACAATGTTGTATTAGTTTCTGCTGTAAAACAAAGTGAATCAGCTATATGGGTACATATAGATACTTTAAAAAAATAATTTCAAGTTCATCCCAGAAATTTGATTAGTGATTTACACAAATGATTTCATATGTGTTATCCCCATTTTACAGAAAAAGGAATTGAGTCCGAGAGTAACTAGCTCAAGTTCATGCAGCTGGTAAGAAGCAGAATTTGATTTTGAATCCCAAATGTACTAAGCCTAGAATTTTTTTCTGTAGTCTGCTGCTAATTGATGGGTGTCAAAAAGTAGTAACTAGTATAATATCTCCAAAATATTTGGTGAATGAATGAATGTAATAAGTAAATAATTAAAGTACATTAAACAAAAGTTCAGGAATACTGTAGTATTACCATATACTGCAGTATACTGTTGCTACTGCTGCTGCTAAGTCACTTCAGTTGTGTCTGACTCTGTGCAACCCCACAGACAGCAGCCCACCAGGCTCCCCCATCCCTGGGATTCTCCAGGCAAGAACACTGGAGTGGGTTGCCATTTCCTTCTCCAATGCACGAAAGTGAGTGAAAAGTGAAAGTGAAGTCGTTCAGTTGTGTCCTACCCTCAGCAACCCCGTGGACTGCAGCCTACCAGGCTCCTCCATCCATGGGATTTTCCAGGCAAGAGTCGTGGACTGGGGTGCCATTGCCTTCTCCGTAGTATACTGTAGCATTACTATATATATACCAAGTATTACTATGGCATAGAGTTTTCATGGTCTTTCATCCCATAAGTTCTAAGAAAGACCAGAAGTTCAATCACATGTTGGGATTTATTGATCTAAGAACATTTCTGGTCAATATACACATATGAAGAATCTGCCCCACACCAGGTACCTTGCTAGGTAACAGAACTATCATAACACTGTGAGCATTTCAGAGACTAGTTTGTCAAATCATGTGTTTGGATTTCACTCACATAGAGAAAACATAGACATTCATTCTGTAATGTAAAGGCAAAACCTGTCTCCTGAGAGAGACATTAAAGAATGATGCCTAGTAAGGATTCGACAACCTCCCATTCTGGAGCTGTTTTTTGCAGATGTCACTTTGGTATAATCCTTTGGAGAGGAGATGAGTCATGCTCTACAGATCACTAGGCCACCTACAGGCCACCATTCATCCACACTGTTACCTTTCACAATGGCACCAAAAAAAGACTCTTGGAGAAGAGATCCAGAAAATATCTTCAGGTTTTAAAATAGAATCTCAAAATTAGGGCTGTTTATTTTTGAAAGTAAGGTTGTGACTTGCAACAGTTTCTGAAATGGATCAGATTCTTTTTCTTGCTGTTGACCTGGGAGACAAGTGGTGTTCCAGAAATATGTTAAATAAGAGAAGCTTCCTGAAATTAAACGTGTGCCATTTGGGGCACCATGGGGATTGGCTAGTAGAAAGACTTTAGATATTTGGGGGTGGGGGGTGTCAAGCGTACAGCTGGTTACCATTTGTTAAACACACAGACACAGTCAGAGAAACCAGAACTGAAAAGATGCGTTGTGGGGAGGAGAGAAAAATGTTAAGCTTAAGTTGTTGTGTGGTGTTTTTTTGTTGTTGTTGTTGTTGTTTTTTTTAATCAGAGGACTCGTCATAGACAATTAGATGTGGCTATGGAAAAGATAAATGGCAACCCATGCCAATATTCTTGTCTGGAAAATCCCATGGACAGAGGAGCCTGGTAGACTACAGTCCATGGGGTTGCAAAGAGTCGGATACGACTGAGCAATTTCACTTTCCTTTCCTTTCCTTTCCTAAGGGGAATTCATCCCAAGGATTTTCATCACCTTTTATAGATGAGGAACTGGAATCCAGGGAGATGACTAAATTTTCCCAGTCAGCTCAGAAATCCAAGACCAGAAGGCTGGTCTTCCAGCTTTCTTCCAGTAAGCTACTCTGTCACTCAGCTGCCTCTAGCTGCCCCTTCTTCAGTCACTCCTCTCTCCCTCCTCATCTCAAAGCCAGAGACAGAAATCATATGCATGTGGAGGGAAGAGAAGGTGTGGGGAAGTGTTCCTAGCTTATAATGGTTGTGAGAAAGGTTAAATATTAAGGTTGTGAACAAGGTTAAGTATTATCCAGGTTTCTTTTCACCTGTATATAGACCTAGAATATATTCCTTGTGAGAAAAGTTTTAAAACTCATCAAAACAGAAGAAAAAATATATGAGTCACTCAAAATTCTACTATTGAGATACTGTTATACTCTTCAACCTTTCATTGTACCTTTCATATAGATTAATATTGAATATGCAATTTTGTTTCCTATGCTTTTTGCTTAGCCATATATCAGACAATTTGCCACATCAAAAATTTTCCCATGCAAAAATTGTAGTGGCAATACAATTCTTCATTAGAAATATATACCATAGGTTAACTATCCAGTAATGCTAGACTCTAATTATTTCCAGTTACTAATTTATATAACAAAAGGATTATGAAAATCTTGATGCTTCAATTTCAGTTTGCATTTCCAAATGTTTCCTGATGGTTGAATCCTGGATGTAAGATTATGTCAAATAGTATATATGAACATTCTTAAACCTCACTTGGTGACTTTCTTGGAAGGGCTTATAAATTTATACTTTTTTCAGAAATGGCTGTGCAAAGGAATTTGACCTTCTTCTTTCCGTTTTCTTCCTACTTTTCCCAAGGTCACCTCTTAGCAAAACAAGTTCTAAAGATACTGAATTGTATAGACAAATCAACTTGATAAAATTGTATAAAATTAAAATTAAACCCTATACATTCATTGTCCTGCCTATGCAGTGAAAATAAGTAGGCAAGTGATAGCTTAAAAGAAAAATAGTTTATCTTTTTGGAAATACTCAAATGTTCTAGGTTTTGAGCTTTCTGATGTGGGAATATTAGCCATACTGTTCACTGGAAATATGGCTCATTCAAAGTGAGATTTTCTGTAAGTATAAAATCTTTTTGACACACCTTCTAGAGTAATGCAAATAAAAACAAAAACAAACAAGGGTGAATGAATTAAACTTAAAACCTTTTGCAAAGCAAAGGAAACCATAAATGAAATGAAAAGACAACCCTCAGAAAGGGACAGATCAGTCAGTGATCTTAGGACTTGCAAGAAAAAACAGAAAGACACCTAATAAGGATGACAGGGCCAACCTGAATCTCTGGATATGTTGGTCGAGCATATTTGCTTACCTGCCCTGGATTACTGACTTCCTCTGGATTATTTTGTGGAATCAAAAAAAACCCTGTCATGATTGAGCTGTAATATTTTGGAGTCTTAACAGGTGGGTCAGGGGTAAAGAATCTATCTGTCAAGGAGGTACAATCTCTGGGTTGGGAAGAGTCCCTGGAGAAGGAAATGGCAACCCACTCCAGTATTCTTGCCTGAGAAATTCCATGGACAAAGGAGCCTAATGGGCTACAGTCCATGGGGTTGCAAAAGAGTCAGACACAACTCAGACATAACAAGGCTTATACATAACTAATTTGTAGATAGATGTGGAATGTGATAATACATATGAGACTTAAAATTGGTTAACTGGATACAATCTGCCAAATGGTCAAAAACTGGTAGCAGTGGATTTTGGCAACTGACTACCTATTTTACCTTTCCATCAGTTTCGTTGGATCTATATGCCTCTTGATGGCCTCTTGGGAGTCTGAAAGTGAAAATATTAGTTGCTCGGTCATGTCCAACTCTTTGCGACCCCATGCACTGTAGCCTGCCAGGCTCTTCTGTCCATGGGATTTCCCAGACAAGAATACTGGAGTGGGTTGCCATTTCCTTCTCCAGGGGATCTCTCCAACTCGGGGATCAAACCCGAGTCTCATGCATNTTGGATCTATATGCCTCTTGATGGCCTCTTGGGAGTCTGAAAGTGAAAATATTAGTTGCTCAGTCATGTCCAACTCTTTGCGACCCCATGCACTGTAGCCTGCCAGGCTCTTCTGTCCATGGGATTTCCCAGACAAGAATACTGGAGTGGGTTGCCATTTCCTTCTCCAGGGGATCTCTCCAACTCGGGGATCAAACCCGAGTCTCATGCATTGCAGGCAGATTCTTTACCATTACTTCAAGTAAGTCTAACCCAGGTCAGAAATATCACACACAGATTTAATCAAATATTCTCAAAATGAAGTGATTTCCAAAGTTAAAGATTATATTTCTTTAATTATAAAACAGAACATTGAATTAATTTCTTCAATTTTTACCCAAATCATTGGTGGTTCAGGTTGATCACTTTTGCCTCTAAAAAAGGCTCTTGACCTTAGATCTAATTTTCCCAGACTTTCCCATTATTGTATATGTGGTATATTAGTCGTTGTTCCTAATATAGGTCACTCATAAAAATGTTAAGCAAATAGGAACTCCTGAAAATAACAAACATGCACTAATTTGACAAGGCCAGAGACACTTGGTCTTATGTACTAGCCAGGGAGCATCATCCCTGGTTTCTATACAAAGTCAGTGTCCCAGCATTCCATTGTCTACTTCTATGAGGTCTAAGAGTGAGAATTCTGCCTTTGAATTACTACAGAATTCATTTCTCATAATAATTCTTCAGTGAATCTTTATGAACCTGTTTATTCATATATTGATTCTTATTTCCCTTTCTCCTTGTTGTTCAGTCACTCAGTCATGTCTGACTCTGCAACCCCATGGACTGCAGCACACCAGGCTTTCCTGTCCTTCACCATCTCCTGGAGCTGGCTCAAACTCATGTCCATCAAGTTGGTGACACCATCCAACCATCTCGTCCTCTGCTTTCAATATTTCCCAGCATTGGAGTCTTTTCTAATCCCTCAACTCTGTGTGTCAGGTGGTCAGAGTATTGGAGCCTCAGCATCAGTCCTTCCAAAGAATATTCAGGACTGATTGCCTTTAAGATTGACTGGTCTGATCTCCTTGCAATCCAAGGGACTCTGAAGAGTCTTCTCTGGGTCATGTACAAACATTAAATCATTATGTTATACACCTGATGGTGAATGTCAGTGAAAGTGTTAGCCAGTCAGTCATGTCTGACTCTTTGCAATAACTTTAAGGCTTCCCTAGTGGCTCAAAAGGCAAAGAATCTGCCCATGGACTGTAGCCCACTAGTCTCCACTGTTTATGGAATATTCCATACAAGAATACTGGAGTGGGTTGACGTTTCTTTCTCCAGGGGATCTTCCCAACCCAGAGACTGAACCCAAGTCTATAACACTGCAGGCAGATTCTTTACTGACGAGCCACCAGGGCAGCCTGTTGAATGTCAATTATACCTCAATTAAAAAAAAAATAGTCTTATCTGTTTAGGAGGAAATATATTCACTTTTGTTTCCAAAGTAGGGTCTGCTACTGCAGCTTTCACATCGGATCTCAGGTAAGACTTTTATAGAAAAAAATTAAAAATAGCAGAAAAAAGGAAATGAAACTGGTGTTTCATCATTCCTGAAGTTTCTTTGACCTTTAAAGGAAGTGAATGGCACTGAGAGAAGTTGTAATGAACACTGGCTTCAGTGTTGTGACATTTCTATTACCTCATTGTTTGATAATTTCTCTCTACCATGCTCAAATGATGTCTGTAGTTTGCTTCTTCCATTTTTCACCTTGTGATTTATCCCATGTTATTGAGGACTCAGTCTGTTTACAGTAACTGTGTTTTTATTATTCTTGTCTAAGGATGACTTTATGATTATGAGTTCCCTCTGAGTCTGCTCTAAATTCTTTGTTGCTAGCATTCTGCAGAGTTACTTTAACTCATAATGTCTTATGGTACACTACTGAATATATTGTTGAACAAACGCTGCACAAATTTATTTCTTTCCCTTCTCAGATTTTAATTCAGCAATCAACTGTCTTGGGAAGTGGTTTACTTAGTACAGCAAATGAAAGAGGTATAACCAAATATGGCTGGTGAGAAAATTCCACAGAAACAGAAATATTATACATTCACAGCTTTTCTGTACTAGTAAACTCCTGGAATTTTCATTTATTTTGTAAATGTAAAGATAAACCTGAAGGCTATCTTAAAATATATTGCACCATGGACACCTTAATGGGATGTGAAGGTGGAACTGTCAAGTTATGCTTACAAATAATGTTATTTTATAGACAATTTTATTTTAGGGATTTGAGCACATTTTTATTCCTGAGCAAATATGCGGATTAAGCCAAGATATGTCAATAAAAGTGCTGGGGAAATGTCTTATGGATATGAACACATTATCTGATAAAAATTCATATGCAGCTGTTTGCTCAAAGCTGAAGATATTGGTAGGGCAAAGATCATCGAAGAGGAAATAAATCCTCTGCATTTGGATTCCTCACCATAATGAGCACATACCTAATACAACAACATAGCACAGTGTAGATTAAAAAAAAAAAATCTATGATTGTTTATGACCAGTGAGAACTATGCTCATATATAAGTAATTTTTACCTTAAAAGAACTATGGTGATCATCTACTTGCCATTGTGGTGCTGCCTGGAAAAATGTCCATTCATCTCTTCTTGCTTTACAAATATTTATAAATTGGGATGTTTAGAGAGCTATTCCAAATCAAAGTATGCTGACCTAGAATATTCCTGATGACCTTCCTTAACCCTATACTTTGATAGGAGGTTACCTAGGACAGTGTTTAAAAGCATATCCTCTGAGGTCAGACAGCTGAGGGTTTAAATATTGGTTCTGTCAAACACTCAGTTATGTATGACCTTGGGAATTTTTTCNCCTAGAATATTCCTGATGACCTTCCTTAACCCTATACTTTGATAGGAGGTTACCTAGGACAGTGTTTAAAAGCATATCCTCTGAGGTCAGACAGCTGAGGGTTTAAATATTGGTTCTGTCAAACACTCAGTTATGTATGACCTTGGGAATTTTTTCAGAAAAGAATGGGGATAAAAATGAAATCTGTCTCATAGAGGTTGTGTAAAGCATTTAGCCCATGTTAGAGGAGGCATGATAGTGCCTGGAAAATTGTTGCAATGATGTTTCTTATCTAGGGGAAAAACACGTTGCTGCTTCCCTATACCCTAGCATACATCCAAAGTTTTTGAAATACCACTGACAGAATAGTATTGTTTTCTTTTTACATTTGGGTTTTCTTTTTACATTTGCTGTAATAGCCAGTGTGGACTCCCTCTATTGGTTGGTCAAGAGACTTGTGGCCATTTTTACAAACCTCAAGGCCTATGTACCTTTCAGATTTGTTAACAATGGGCATTAATTATAGATTGACAAAACAACTTTATTTCATAAACTTTAGATAAGTAAAAACCATTTACTTAGTATCCAGGAGGAGAAGTGTGATTAAAAATAATGAATAGCATAATCTCATACAACTAGCTTGACAAATGAATTTTTCAAACTGTAATTGTAAATCAAGCAGAATGTACATATTGCAAATAAATTATTAGAAAATACTGTAAAAGAAAGCCATTTACAGCAACATGGATGGACAGAGATTATAATACAAAGTAAAGTAAGTCAGACAGACAAATATATATGATATCACTTACATGTTGTATCTAAAAAAAAAATGACAAAAGTGTATTTATTTACAAAACAGAAGCAGACTCACAGACTTTGAAAAAAATCTTATGGTTACCAAAGGAGAAAGGTGTGGGGGGAGATAAATTAGGAGTTTAGGATCAACAGATGCATCACTGCTGTATATAAAATAGATAATCAATAAAAACCGACTGTATAACACAGAGAACTCTACTCAGTACTTTGTAATAACCCATACGGGAAAAGAATAAAAAAAATTAATGTGTGTGTATATATATATATATACACGGGGGAGCCTGGCGGGCTGCCGTCTATGGGGTCGCACAGAGTCGGACACGACTGAAGTGACTTAGCAGCAGCAGCAGCAATCATTTTGCTGTACATGTGAAACTAATACAGCATTGTTAAGCAACTATAAGA
>SJYA01002080.1:1991928-2038966 GCA_006410615.1 Neotragus moschatus
TATGGGGTCGCACAGAGTCGGACACGACTGAAGTGACTTAGCAGCAGCAGCAGCAATCATTTTGCTGTACATGTGAAACTAATACAGCATTGTTAAGCAACTATAAGAAAATTAAATTAAAAAAGGAAATACTATAAGGAGAAAATAAGTAATATGTAACAAACATTTACATTTCCTTTTTCATTTATTAAATCTCATTTATATTTTTTAAAAGATATAGAGCTTCTAAAGCAGATACAAAATCCACCCCAGCAAAGATGATATTAACCTAATAAACAAATATGGTTTCATTTTTCAGCTCAGGCTCCAAGTTTTCAAATTAATCTATGAAGAGTTGAAACTGTGATTTTATAACTATCAGAAGAAATGCATAAAGTTACTTGAGAGAGTAGCTAAGGGACTTAGTAGTTGAAATGTTGGAGAGACTCAGATTAATAATGTATACTAAGTGGTCTGTACTTAATTAGTGAACAAAATGATGTTTCAAGTTGCTCTTATCTCATGAGAAAGTCTCTTTATCTAAACATAGTGGTAGTAATGCTCTTTATTTTTTAAAGATACAGAAACTATTATTCACTTTTAACAAAAAATTGGATAATACATCCACTGTGTACAAAATATAATAATCTACCCAAATTAATTCAAGTAATGCAAGTTTCTTCATAACCTCGTGTACCCATTTACTCCCAGAGAAAACCTGGTTCCAGTTTTGCTTCATCTAGTTGGGTGGATGGATACACTTTCGCTCATCCCCTAGCGAAATACTGAGCTTGGGGGTCCAAGATTTACAATTTCAGCTATGTGATATTTGATACTGGAATCAGGATTTTTCATATCAGCATTTGTTGTTAGGGAACTAGAGACTGTCTCTTTGCTTTTTAGGTGTGGGCTAAGACTTGGGATCCACCAGAACANCTAGTTGGGTGGATGGATACACTTTCGCTCATCCCCTAGCGAAATACTGAGCTTGGGGGTCCAAGATTTACAATTTCAGCTATGTGATATTTGATACTGGAATCAGGATTTTTCATATCAGCATTTGTTGTTAGGGAACTAGAGACTGTCTCCTTGCTTTTTAGGTGTGGGCTAAGACTTGGGATCCACCAGAACAGACTGCCTTAGTAACTGAGCAATAGGGTCAGGGGAGGCCAGCCTGCAAGGTATAAATCCTAAATTGGTTAACTCTTATCTCTCAGAGTCTGTGCTTTGATATTATTTTCTGTTGTGATACTTGCTTTGATATTATTTTCTGTTGTGATACTTCCTCTTCATTTTCCTATTTAGCAAATTGTCAATAATCACTCTGGGCCTGAACTAAAATAGCATAAACTTTGCTTCCTGTGAAACTCAGTAGTAAGAAACACTCGAATATATAATTATAGTACATCATAGATTATATTGATCATATTACCTGCCACTTACACAAAATATACCTATTTATACTCTACCCACTGTATTGATCTATTTATATATACTCCCTTCATGGTCTCATCCATCCTCTTGGTTTTAAATTCTAGCTATATTCTATTGTCTCCCAAACGTATATCTCTAGCCCAGTACTGTTCTTTGAAACTCAGACCTGTATATCTAATGGTGTACTTGATTTATCCATTTTAAAATTAGAACTACCTTTCTGAATCTGAAACCTGACTTATTTATTCTGGCTTTTATCAACAGAGAGGCTTGNGAACCAGTCTGTTGTTCTATGTCCAGTTCTAACTGTTGCTTCTTGACCTGCATACAGATTTCTCAGGAGTCAGCACAGGTGGCCCAGTATTCCCATCTCTTGAAGAATTTTCCAGTTTGTTGGATCCACACAATCAAAGGCTTTGGCATAATCAATAAAACACGGCAGCTGTGCAGAGCTGAAGCGACTATGAGGAGATACTCCATGTCCAAGGGCAGAGAAGCCCCAGCAAGATGGTGAGGGGGGGATTTGCATTTAGAATCAAACCCCTTACCCGCCAGAGATGCTCTGATGGCTCAAACAAACCTGGTGCACACCAGGACCCAGAGACCCCACAGAGACTGAGACAGAACAGTGTTTGAGTATCTCCTGTGAAGGTACCAGTCAGCAGTGGACTGCTACAGGGACAGGAGTTCTAGGTGGAGCAGACCTGGGTCCAGCATAAGCATTCTTAGAGGAGGTCGCCATTAACCCTATCACAGAGCTGCCAGAACTTACACAGGACTGGGGAAACAGACTCTTGGAGGGCACAAACAGCATCTTGTGCACACCAGGACCCAAGAGAAAGTAGCAGTGATCCCACAAGAGACCGACCCAGACTTGCCTGTGAGTGTCTAGGAGTCTCCAGTGGAGGTGTTGGGTCAGAGGTGGCCTGCTGCATGGTTGGGGGCACTGAGTGTAGCAGTGCATGCTTGGGACCTTTTGAAGGAGGTCACCATTATCTTCATTACCTCTCCAAGAGTTTAAGCAAGTAAGTGTTAGTTGTTCAGTCGTGCCTCACTGTTTGAGACCCCATGGACTGCAGCCCACCAGGCTTCTCTGTCCATGAGATTTTTCAGGCAAGGATACTGGAGTGGGTTGCAATTTCCTTCTCCAGAAGATCTTCCCAGCCTAGGGATTGAACCTGGGTCTCCTGCACTGCAGGCAGATTCTTTAATGAGCTACAAGGGAATTCTCCACCATAGTTTGGCCCCAGGTAAATAACAGGGAGGGAACACAGCCCCACACATCAACAGAAAATTGGATTAAATACTTACTGAGCATGGTCCATTTGGGGGGGCTTCAAAATTANTATCACAGAGCTGCCAGAACTTACACAGGACTGGGGAAACAGACTCTTGGAGGGCACAAACAGCATCTTGTGCACACCAGGACCCAAGAGAAAGTAGCAGTGATCCCACAAGAGACCGACCCAGACTTGCCTGTGAGTGTCTAGGAGTCTCCAGTGGAGGTGTTGGGTCAGAGGTGGCCTGCTGCATGGTTGGGGGCACTGAGTGTAGCAGTGCATGCTTGGGACCTTTTGAAGGAGGTCACCATTATCTTCATTACCTCTCCAAGAGTTTAAGCAAGTAAGTGTTAGTTGTTCAGTCGTGCCTCACTGTTTGAGACCCCATGGACTGCAGCCCACCAGGCTTCTCTGTCCATGAGATTTTTCAGGCAAGGATACTGGAGTGGGTTGCAATTTCCTTCTCCAGAAGATCTTCCCAGCCTAGGGATTGAACCTGGGTCTCCTGCACTGCAGGCAGATTCTTTAATGAGCTACAAGGGAATTCTCCACCATAGTTTGGCCCCAGGTAAATAACAGGGAGGGAACACAGCCCCACACATCAACAGAAAATTGGATTAAATACTTACTGAGCATGGTCCATTTGGGGGGGCTTCAAAATTACTGCAGATGGTGATTGCAGCCATGAAATTAAAAGATGCTTACTCCTTGGTAGGAAAGTTATGACCAACCTAAATAACATATTCAAAAGCAGAGACATTACTTTGCCAACAAAGGTCCGTCTAGTCAAGTCTATGGTTTTTCCAGTAGTTATGTACGGATGTGAGAATTGGACTGTGAAGAAAGCTGAGCACCAAAGAATTGATGCTTTTCAACGGTGTTGGAGGAGACTCTTGAGAGTCCCTTGGACTGCAAGGAGATCCAACCTGTCCATTCTGAAGGAGATCAACCCTGGGATTTCTTTGGAAGGAATGATGCTAAAGCTGAAGCTCCAGTACTTTGGCCACCTCATGTGAAGAGTTGATTATTGGAAAAGACTCTGATGCTGGGAGGGATTGGGGGCAGGAGGAGAAGGGGACGACACAGGATGAGATGGCTGGATGGCATCACCAACTCTATGGACGTGAGTTTGAGTGAACTCCAGGAGTTAGTGATGGACAGGGAGGCCTGGCATGCTGTGATTCATGGGGTCGCAAAGAGTCGGACATGACTGAGTGACTGAACTGAACTGAGCATGGCCCCACCCATCAGGACAAGACCCAGTTTCCCCCTCATCAGTCTGTCCCATCAGGAAGCTTCCTTAAGCCTCTTATCCTTCTCCATCAGAGGGAAGACAAACAAAATCACAATCACAGAATACTAACCAATCTAATCACATGGACCACAGCCTTGTTTAACTCAATGAAAATGTGAGCCATGCCATGTAGAGCCACCCAAGATGGAGGGGTCATGGTGGAGATTTCTGACAAAACGCAGTCCACTGATAAGGGAATGGCAAGCTGCTTCAGTATTCTTGCCTTGAGAACCCCATGAGCAGTATGAAAAGACAAAAAGATAGGACACTGAAAGATCAACTCCCCAGGTCGGTAGGGCTACACAGAGTTGGACACAAATGAAAAAACTAAGCAGCGGCAGCACACGTGGCTCACACTTAATTCCACGTCACCTTAACGACTTTTATGAATCCAGAAAGTTGGAAATCTGGAACTGATGATTTCTACTTTATTGTAAACTCCTCATCGGGTTAAGTATAGCCTCTTCTGTCTTTCTTAATTTCCTTCTTTCTTATGCCAGCCTATATTCTCTAAACCAAACTGTACCATGAGAATTCACCCAGCAAGTCATTTCCCTTCTCCCCATTCATGCATTTAAGAAGAAATCACTGATTGCTCACCTGTAAGATAATCACTGTGCTTTCTAGGCCTAGGAGTACAAAGACTAATAGAGACAATATTCTTGTCTTCATGAAGCACACAGGACAGCAAGAAAGGCAGACCACAAAATAATTACAGTCTAGTGAGATAATTTCCAAAATAGAGTTAGGTTCAAGATGCTTTGCAAGGACAAAAAGGAAAGATTTTCTCTCTCCACCTGTGAGATGGGGCAAGAGGAGTGATAAGAGCGTGTGTGACCCAGGTGATAGCTGATCTGGGCCTTAAAGTAGAAGCCCACACGCTGGAGCTTGCCAAAGCAGAGGGAACACCTTGGGATAATCATCAATGTGTGAAGGAGCCCAGCTGAGAATTCACTGCTAAAGGTTGCAGGCAAGGAGGGGGCACTTAGTAATGTTGAAATCCTGTTGTAAAATATGCCATGCTCTGTTTTTCAGTCTGTATATCCTAGAGAGAGGATGAGAAGCTATTTAGGTTATTAATTATGGAATCTATATATTCAGACATAAGCTTTAGAAAGATCATTCTTACAGCAGGAACTGAGGATAGAAACACAAGAGTTGAGAAGTTAAGAGCCAGTGTTGATCTCACAGCCTGGAAGGTTTCAAATAGGCTTTCTCATTCTCCAAGAGTCAGTGGAAATATCCTTTCCTCTAGGCAAGTTTTCCCCATGGGCTAATAAGAGCAGGTAAGGCCCTCTTTGTTCTCTATCCACTGCTATTTTCTGCAACTGTCCTCAGCAGGAAGTATCTACTGTAGATTCCTACTCGCATTGCCCACCAGTCTTTCAGTTCCTCCTGAGTTCAGTGTCTGGCAGGAAGCTGAGAGAGCTTCTCTGACCACCCTTTCATTTTCATTCTCTATAACTGCACCTTTTTAGTTTCTTCCAAAGCACATATCACAATTTATAACTTTACATTCATGCCTTTACATTTGTATTGACTATTTTGTCCAGGACCCTATGATTCCCAGTAGAGAGGTGTTCCTGTCACAGTCACCAATTCATCCACAGCTTGAACACTTAACAGATAATAAATATGCTGAGTGAGTGAAAGAATGCACAGAATGAGTGACAAACAAGAGTTGGTTTTTGTTTGTTTTTTCTGGCTGTGCTATGTGACTTTGGAATGTTAGTTCCCCAACCTGGGATCGAACCCCACCCTTTGCAGGGAAGGCATGCAGTCCTAACACTGGACTGCCAGAGAATTCCCCAATGATGGCTTTTTAATAAATGTTTTAAAATTTATTGAAAGAATGAGTTTATTAATGGATAAGTAAATTCCAAGAAATAAATGTGGATAGACTGGTATTGATATTTTATTTTATTCAGAGCTTGGTACACTAGCTCTCCAGCAATTAATCCCATAATCTATGCTAAGTAATAATTTCAAAATAGGAGTACATACACTGGTGTTGGCAGAAATTTCCCAGGGATTCATTCTACCAGGTGTGTTAGAACTAGAGTTTAGTCACTGTATTCTGAAGGTGGTAATGCACCCTTCTCCCCAAGTTGTTCATGGTTTGTTGGAGAAGACAGGTGTCTTCTTGCGCTAAACTTGCACTAAACTGTGAAGCAGTGAGCTGAGGCAGCACAGGGTCACAGGGACTCCCAAACCTAGTGTCGTGATCAGGGAAGGCCAGTCTTGAGCTGACTCCTGAGGAAGGGGTAGGAGCTATTCTGTAGAGCTGACTGGGTGGCTGCACCAGGCAGGCAGAGGTGAAAGTGTAGACACCAGTGAGGCACAGAATATAGCATCAACAGCTTCACAGGTCCATTCAAAAGGAAACCCCAGGGTCTTGCTTTCTTCTTCTCCTTTGCTGTTTCTCCTTTCTGGCCGGCTTGTACCCTCTCCTTTTTATTCTGAAAGAGTTACTACTTCCTTCTGTCCTCATTGTTATTTTTATTTTGTCCTCATTGTTCCCTGATATCTCTGCTCTCCCCAGGTAACCTGGGAAAGGGTTAACTGAGGCAGTCTGTTGTAGAAGATAAAAGCGTGAAATTCAGAACTAGGTTGCCTGGGCTGGGATTTTGGTGCTGCCACTTACTAGCCATACAACTTTGGAAAAATTTCTTAATCTCTCCAAACCTCAGTTTCTGCTTCTGAAAAATGGGGATAAGAACATCATCTATGTCACTGGGGTGTTGGGAAAACTGGACGAATCAGCGCGTAAGAGTGCCTTTTGTGTAGTGAGAACCTCACGTATGTTAGCTCTCACCGCTGACTAGGAGGCAGAGCCCTACAAAGAGAGCAGTACCAAGTCAAGAAACTGCACGACATGTCCAGGCAGGAAGAAGTCATCTGACAGGGTGGACTGGAGCACTATGTGAGTGGTGACAAAAAAGCATGAAAAGAAAAGTGAGCTTGCCTCAGACCATGGAGAGCCTTTGGCTGGTTGGTGTCCACGGGCTATTAAATACTCAGTCAAACAACAGAGACTGTATTCACCTATTACCCATAGCTGTGCTGAATTCTATAGGGAAGATGATAGAATTATTAGTCCACATTCTCATATCATACGGAGGACAAATTTGCCACATGGTCTGGTGTAAGCGGCCAAACTGGGAACAAGTATATAATTCAAGAACTGACTTACACACAAATGAAACTAAGGCAAGCCCTAGAATGTCATCACAATACTAGTTACAAAAATACGTAATGAAACACCTGAGCCAGTCTTTCTCAAGTCCCAGCATCATAGACTATCAAGGACAAACGGAACATTAGGAGAGAAACAGCCAACCCCATTTTTCACTTTATAAAGGATAGAATTAAAATGCAGAGAGAAGCTTGCCCAATGTCTCAAAATTTCTAATGGCCCAGCTGGGATCAGAATGCAGATGTCTTAATCACTAGAAGATAAAGATTTTGCACAGAGAAAAGAATGAAATGAAGCCAGAATCTTTACTGAGCACCATTCTGTATGAGTTCTCTATGCTAGCTGTGATGTCATCATTTCAGCAAAACATTTAACACTTCGAAACATCACAAAAAATAATAAACATATCCACTATAGGAAAAAAAGTGAAAGTATTAGATATTCAGTCATGTCTGACTCTTCTTGACCCCATGGACTTAACCTGACAGGCTCCTCTGTCCATGGAATTCTCCAAGCAAGAATGCTGGAGTGGGTTGCCATTCCCTTCTCCACGGGATCTTCCCAACCCAGAGATTGAACCAAGCCTCCTGCACTGCAGGCAGATTCTTTATCATCTGAGCCACCAGGACTATACTTATTAAGTGATGAACGTCCACCCTTCTCTCTAAATATTAGGAGTACTATGTTCCAAATGTGTGTCAGTAATAGCTACCAAGACTTAAAGGGACAGAGAGCCCGAAGTCTTTGCAACGTGTTTTGAGACAGACTGAAAGGAGCATTCAACTGAGCATCATACCGAGGAATCTGAGATGGCAAGAGAAGGGAAGATCTCACTCTCTCAGAGTGGGGTGGGGAGGAGAGGAACTAGCTCAGCCCCCAGTCGGCCGTAAGAGGCTAAGGAATACATTTTTCCTCACTGCTCAGACACAGCAGCCGCATATCAGAGTGCTTACGAACATGGGCCCTAAATAGGGCTGCCAGCTTTAACAAAAACTAAGCAGGGACTTCCCAGATGGTCCAGTGGTTAAGAATTTGCCTCCCAACTCAGGGGCCATGGGTTTGATCCTTGGTCCAGGAAGATCCCACAAGCCACAGGGCAACTAAGCCCATGCACTTCAGCTATTGAAGCCTGGGCATCTGGAGCCCATGCTCTGTAATATGAGAAACCACTGCCATAAGAGGGTAGTTCCCACTTATCGCAACTAGAGAAAGCCCATGTGCAGCAACAGAGACCCAACACAGTAAAAAATAAACCAATTTTTTAAAAGCGTAAACAAAATTCACTACACACATAGCACACTCAGTTAAATTCAAATATCAGATAAACGACAAAGTTTGTTTTTGTTTTGCTTTTTTTTTTTTTAGCATTTGAATGTCTCCTGCAATATTGGGGACAAATGCTTACTACAAAAATTTATTGCTTATCTGAAATTCAGAATCTCCTGAATGTCCTGTATGAAAAGTGGCAATCTAGTTCTGCAGTTGGACCACCTGTTTCAAACATTGTTCTGCGCTTTATTAGCTGTGTGACATTAGACAGATTCTTAAAATTTCAGTGCTTCTTTAAAAATGCATGTTGAGAAAATATTAGCAGCATAGAAAATGAGGAAATGTTTGCAACATTCTTAGGGCAGTGGTGTCTGAATCGTAATGTGCACTCAACAAATTACTGCTGTTGATGTTGTTTTCGCAATAATTGGGTGAGACTAGATGACTTCTGAGAAGAGTTAAACCTTGTGTTTCTCCCAGTAGTATCTCTGAGAAGCATTATGTTTGAGTATCAAAGGCATAACTTCTATAAATAACATCTGAGTGTGACAAATATAGGGCAGAAAGAATTTAGTATGTGACTGAAATATTACCCTTTTCATTGAAGACTACCTGCAAATAAAAAGGTGAAAAACACAAGAAATAGCGCTTTCCAATGAAAAGGTCTCACAGTGAAATGTAAGGTGAGTTTAAAGCAATTCAAGAAAAGATTTGCTAAATGGCACCTTGGCCTCTTTCCCACGGCTGTATACTGAAGAAGTCAAAGCAAGCCCAGTATTTCTGAGCAGAATAATTAGGTCGGCCTCGTTCCCAGAGGATTAATTCAATTTCCACCAGATCATGGCAGCCACCTTTCATTTCCACGAACAGACTCCATCATCACAGTGATTTCAATTAGAAAAGCGATGCTCTATTGACTTATGGTAGACACGAGGAGACGCAGCAGACAGATAACAAACTGGATAACAGCATTAATCTTACGGTTGTGGCATCAGAAAGATTTTTAAACGTATTATCTCTTTCCCATAGGAATAACAGAGAAGATGTTTTACTCTCCTATTGCAGGAGGTTTAATCTTTATTCGAGGTGATGGGTTGATACATAAATTGAGACTGAAGTTAAACCTCTTTCGCTTCCTGAGAGGTATTAAGCTCCTAACTGGTCTTTGGCTGGAGCTGTGTCCACCAGAAACCACACCTCCAAATACCAGCCCTCAACAAATCTCCAGGTGAAAAGGAAACTCCAGGTGAATTGCCTGCATATCCATAAAGGAGGCAGTTGACAAAACTACACAGACAAGAAAGAAAGAGCTCCATGCTAGCAGTTAATACCCCATGACCTTAACAAATGGAGTAAAAACAAGAATATTTGGAATGTCTGTTCATGTTATGTATTTGAACTTCTAGTCATCTGGTGCCTCTTTTCCCTCCTTGTTGCTTAAAATCTCCTTGTTTAGCAGTGGTTCATCCTTGTCATCATGCCCTGTTTGAGCTGGGTGACCAGACATGGCCCCCCTCTCCCTGACGGATGCATAAATCCATAGGATACTCAATTTAAGATTTTTCTAAGGCATCTTAGCCCAGACCCCAAATGCCAGGCTGCATCTCAATGTCTGCCCTGGCCCAGGATAACACCATCCAGAATTCAATCTCCTAATCACCTTGGGAAGAAGAAATAGTAAAGGAATGTAAAAAGCTATCACAAATCTAAGCACCAAGTAAATTTCTAAAACCTCCAACCCCATCAAAAGAGACAATCAGCAGAATGAAAGGGCAACTTATGGAATGGAAGAAAATATCCACAAATCATTTATCTGATGAGCTGAGCAGTTATTATCCAGAATATATAAGGAATGCCTACAACTTAAAAACAAATCATGTGATTAAACAATGGTGAAGGGCTTAAATAGATATTACTCTGAGGAAGATATACAAATGGTCAACAATAATCACCAATTATTAGGGAAATGCAAATCAAAACCACAATGAGATATCATTTTACACTCAATAAGATGGCTATCATAAAACAGAAAATAACAAATGTTAGCAAGAATGAGGAGAAATTTGAACTCTTGTGTGCTGTTGGTGGGAATATAAAATTATAAAACCACCATTTAAAACAGTGTGATGGTTCCAAAAAAAATTAAACATTGAATTATCATATGATCTAACAATTCCACTTCTGGGTATATTTCCAAATAACTGAATGCAGGGTCTGAAAGAGATATTTGTACACCTATGTTCGTAGCAGCATTATTTACAATAGCCAAAAGGTGGAAGCAAATCAAGTGTCCATCAACAAATGAATAGGTAAATATACATGCAACTGAATCTTATTTAACCTTAAAAAGAGTGGAAGTCTTGACAAATACTCTAACATATGTGAAACTTAAGGATATTTTACTAAGTGAAATAAGCAGTCACACACACAAGAAAACAAACACTACAGCATTCCACTTATATGAGGTACTCATACATAGTACTCAAATTAATAGAGACAGAAAGCAGAATAGTGGTTGCAAGGGGGAGTGAAGAGTGGGGAGTTTTTTAATGGATACAGAGTTTCAGTTTTGTAAGATGAAGAGAGTTTTGGAGCTTGGATGCACAGTGAGAATGTGCTTCACATGAATGAACTGCATACTGAAAAATGGTTAAGATGACCCCATCTCTACAAACGATCCAATATCGTTCCTTTGGTGGCTGAGTAATATTCCACTGTATATATGTACCACATCTTCTTTATCCATTCATCTGTCAGTGGATGGTTGTTTCCATGTCCTAGCTTCCATTGCACCCCACTCCAGCACTCTTGCCTGGAAAATCCCATGGATGGAGGAGGCTGGTGGGCCTCAGTCCATGGGGTCGCTAAGAGTCGAGCACGACTGAGCAACTTCACTTTCACTTTTCACTTTCATGCACTGAAGAAGGAAATGGCACCCACTCCAGGGTTCTTGCCTGGAGAATCCCAGGGACGGGGGAGCCTGGTGGGCTGCTGTCTATGGGGTCGCACAGAGTCGAACATGACTGAAGCGACTTAGCAGCAGCAGTAGCTATTGTAAATAGGACTGCAGTGAACATTTGAGTGCATATGTCTTTATGAATTACAGTTTCCTCAGGGTATATGCCCAGTAATGGGATTGCAGGGTCACATATCATACAGAGTGATATAAGTCAGAGAAAAACAAAAATATATTAACATGTGTATGTGGAATCTAGAAAAATGGTACAGATGAATCTGTTTTCAGGGCAGGAATGGAGATGCAAATGTAGAGAACTGATGGACTTGTGGGCACAGTGGGGAAAGCGGAGGGTGGGACAAACTGGGCGAGTGGGACTGCTACATGTACTACCATGTGTAAAATGGATAGCCAGCAGGAAGCTGCTGTGCAGCAGTGGAGCTCAGCCTGGTGCTCTGGGCTGGATTAGAGGGATGCGTGGCAGGGAGGGGTGGGGGGAGGCTCAAGAGGGAGGGAATACACACACACACACGATTCACTTTCTTGTATAGCAGAAATTAACACAATATTGTAGAGCAATTATACTCCAATAAAAATGACTAAGAGGGTAACATTTACATTATGTGTATTTTTCCAGAGTTAAACATATTTTGGAAAGGCTCAATCAAACTCACGCACCCTCCACAGAATTGATACCACCACCAAGGGCACAAAACTGGTCTTCAGGGAGAGAAATGAAAAAAGATTCTCATCTTTTTATGTATAAAACATAGATAAGCATAATGGTCATAGACAAATATACAATGTATCTGGGGTTTTAAAATCCTATGGGGATTAGAAGTAAAAATGTCTAACAAGGCTCCTTAGGGGGCCAATAATGAAAAATACCGAGAAACTCGGCTCTAAGCTATCATCCATGTTCCAGTTACCAATTCCAAATTGCAAGAGATCTCTGCCCACCTCAGACACTTGGCCATTACCAAAGTTAGAATCCTCACCTACAGCCAATATTTATGGAGCACCAAGTGTCAACAGTAACGCATCAGACCCAAGATTGTGCTCAAAGGAAAACTCATAGTAACCAACGAGAAAGCAGTCATGTCAAGCTCTGTTAAACCAAACCTTCAATGGTCCTAAGCACAGTACACAGGAATAAAGCCCAAGCACAACTTACCCCAATCTAATTAGGCTAATTTCTCTCCAGTCATATTCTATCTTTGAATATCCTATTACCCGAGACTACAAAGCCCTACCTTCCCATGGCTTATTCTTTAACAAATGAAAAATAATCTACCTTTTACAAGCCAGTCCAAACGTTATCTTCTCAGGAAAGTCAAATGAGTACTCCTCCTTCTGTGGCTCTGAGTCACTGTATAAGTGCACACATTCACGAGGTATTGTACATTTTTTAAAATCACTCTGTTAATTATATGCTTACCTTTTGCATAAATGGGGCTCTTTTAAGGCAGAGAATATGTGTTATGTTCCCTATTTAAACCACTGAGTATAATACACAGATTTACGACAGACAAATTAGTAAATGAGTGAAAGTATAAGAAGAGAGGTTTTTTTTTTTTAATTTAGAGGACACGAGATTTCATAAAGAGAGCATTTCAATTTCAGAGTAACACTGTCTCAATGTCAAAAACAGGTGATTAAAAATGATTTTGAAATCCCCTCTGGGTCATCAAACTAATACTTAAGGTAAAAAAAAAAAATCAGAAATTACAGACATATTCAGTGAAGCAGGGAAGAAAATCACTTATTCTCTCTTCCCAGAAGCAACCATCATTAATATTTTAGACATGTTTTCTTTTAGCCTTGTACTAAGCATTTTTCTCTCTATAATTGAGATAATATAATTTTATAATCTACCTTCCTTACTTAATGCTATATCAAAGTATTTTCATTATCATTAACAAGCATTATAAATATAATTGCTAGTGATTGCATTCTATTTCTTCACATGAATATATATCATGATTTACATAATCATTTTCATAGTACGGATCTTTAGGTGGTTTCCAGCTTCTTGTTCTCATAAATAATGCACATATTTGTTCATAAATATTTATTACCATTTCTGATTATTTCCTTGGAATGTATTCCTAGAAATAGAAATAGTGGGTCAAAGAGTATTAGAATGTGAAAACTTTTGAGAAATAAGGTCCAAATATTTCATAAAATGTTGATTGCTATTTATACTTCCACTAGCACTGTGAGAGGTGTATGTTTGATAGCATCTTGGCACGCACTAGCTAATACCAGCATTATTATTAAATTATCTTTATCTTCTCTTTCCTTTTTTCACTGTAACAAATCTATTATTAGGTCCAGCTGTTTCTTATTATAAAATGCTACTACGCTTTTTCCCCTTTCAATTTTCAAGTTGCTGTCATAAACCAGATTCTTAGTTATTTTACACAAACAGATGTACCAAAATCTCTCATGCAAGTGTATCCCACTCATATCCAGGCTGATGCAAACTTCAAGGTTAACTTCAACCAAGTCTTTAAAGTCCTTTTGCCTCTATAGTCGAGATCATATAAGCTCAAGTTCAATTGTTCTTTGATCCAAATGAATAGTTTGTTTTCTCAGGGCAAGAACAATTCACATAATGACTGTTTCCATCAACATCTGATGAGCATCTATGATGTATAAGACACTACACTTAACATCAGACCTACAAAGAGGAGAAACACAGTTCAGGCATCTGAAGATCAAGAGGAAAAGAAGAAGAGTAAGTAAATAGACAATAATAACACAGATAAGTGGATGCTTGGGAGTAAGAATCATAGTGGTAGAAAGGAGTGGAAACTATTATGATCTAGACTTTACAGAGAAAGCAACATCTAGCTACAAGCCTTACAGTTTCAGGTAAGAAATGAGTGAGACAAAGCCATTTGTTAGGAACTTCCTATGTGTGTCCACCCTCCTCAATTCCTACCTTGAAATCCTAATCCTCAATGTGACAGAATCAGGAGGCGGGGCCTTTGAGAGTTAATTAGGGCTTGAGGATGGAGCCCTTATGAAGGGGATTAGTGCCCTTACAAGAAAAGATACAAGACCTTGCATCTTGGTGCTCTGTCTGCTATGTGAGAACAGAGCAAGAAAGTTGCCTTCTGTAAATTAGGATGAGGGATCTCACCAAAAACCCAGTCATGCTGTCACCTGATCCTGAGTACTGGAGATTCCAGACTAAGAAACGCTGCTAAGTCACTTCAGTCGTGTCCGACTCTGTGCGACCCCACAGACAGCAGCCCACCAGGCTCCCCCGTCCCTGGGATTCCCCAGGCAAGAACACCGGNTTTCTCTCCAGTCATATTCTATCTTTGAATATCCTATTACCCGAGACTACAAAGCCCTACCTTCCCATGGCTTATTCTTTAACAAATGAAAAATAATCTACCTTTTACAAGCCAGTCCAAACGTTATCTTCTCAGGAAAGTCAAATGAGTACTCCTCCTTCTGTGGCTCTGAGTCACTGTATAAGTGCACACATTCACGAGGTATTGTACATTTTTTAAAATCACTCTGTTAATTATATGCTTACCTTTTGCATAAATGGGGCTCTTTTAAGGCAGAGAATATGTGTTATGTTCCCTATTTAAACCACTGAGTATAATACACAGATTTACGACAGACAAATTAGTAAATGAGTGAAAGTATAAGAAGAGAGGTTTTTTTTTTTTAATTTAGAGGACACGAGATTTCATAAAGAGAGCATTTCAATTTCAGAGTAACACTGTCTCAATGTCAAAAACAGGTGATTAAAAATGATTTTGAAATCCCCTCTGGGTCATCAAACTAATACTTAAGGTAAAAAAAAAAAATCAGAAATTACAGACATATTCAGTGAAGCAGGGAAGAAAATCACTTATTCTCTCTTCCCAGAAGCAACCATCATTAATATTTTAGACATGTTTTCTTTTAGCCTTGTACTAAGCATTTTTCTCTCTATAATTGAGATAATATAATTTTATAATCTACCTTCCTTACTTAATGCTATATCAAAGTATTTTCATTATCATTAACAAGCATTATAAATATAATTGCTAGTGATTGCATTCTATTTCTTCACATGAATATATATCATGATTTACATAATCATTTTCATAGTACGGATCTTTAGGTGGTTTCCAGCTTCTTGTTCTCATAAATAATGCACATATTTGTTCATAAATATTTATTACCATTTCTGATTATTTCCTTGGAATGTATTCCTAGAAATAGAAATAGTGGGTCAAAGAGTATTAGAATGTGAAAACTTTTGAGAAATAAGGTCCAAATATTTCATAAAATGTTGATTGCTATTTATACTTCCACTAGCACTGTGAGAGGTGTATGTTTGATAGCATCTTGGCACGCACTAGCTAATACCAGCATTATTATTAAATTATCTTTATCTTCTCTTTCCTTTTTTCACTGTAACAAATCTATTATTAGGTCCAGCTGTTTCTTATTATAAAATGCTACTACGCTTTTTCCCCTTTCAATTTTCAAGTTGCTGTCATAAACCAGATTCTTAGTTATTTTACACAAACAGATGTACCAAAATCTCTCATGCAAGTGTATCCCACTCATATCCAGGCTGATGCAAACTTCAAGGTTAACTTCAACCAAGTCTTTAAAGTCCTTTTGCCTCTATAGTCGAGATCATATAAGCTCAAGTTCAATTGTTCTTTGATCCAAATGAATAGTTTGTTTTCTCAGGGCAAGAACAATTCACATAATGACTGTTTCCATCAACATCTGATGAGCATCTATGATGTATAAGACACTACACTTAACATCAGACCTACAAAGAGGAGAAACACAGTTCAGGCATCTGAAGATCAAGAGGAAAAGAAGAAGAGTAAGTAAATAGACAATAATAACACAGATAAGTGGATGCTTGGGAGTAAGAATCATAGTGGTAGAAAGGAGTGGAAACTATTATGATCTAGACTTTACAGAGAAAGCAACATCTAGCTACAAGCCTTACAGTTTCAGGTAAGAAATGAGTGAGACAAAGCCATTTGTTAGGAACTTCCTATGTGTGTCCACCCTCCTCAATTCCTACCTTGAAATCCTAATCCTCAATGTGACAGAATCAGGAGGCGGGGCCTTTGAGAGTTAATTAGGGCTTGAGGATGGAGCCCTTATGAAGGGGATTAGTGCCCTTACAAGAAAAGATACAAGACCTTGCATCTTGGTGCTCTGTCTGCTATGTGAGAACAGAGCAAGAAAGTTGCCTTCTGTAAATTAGGATGAGGGATCTCACCAAAAACCCAGTCATGCTGTCACCTGATCCTGAGTACTGGAGATTCCAGACTAAGAAACGCTGCTAAGTCACTTCAGTCGTGTCCGACTCTGTGCGACCCCACAGACAGCAGCCCACCAGGCTCCCCCGTCCCTGGGATTCCCCAGGCAAGAACACCGGAGTGGGTTGCCATTTCCTTCTCCAGTGCATGAAAGTGAAGAGTGAAAGTGAAGTCGCTCAGTCGTGTCCGACTCTTCGTGACCCCATGGACTGCAGCCTATCTTCCAGGCAAGAACACTGGAGTGGGTTGCCGTTGCCTTCTCCGAGACTAAGAAATAAATGATTGTTAATAAAGTCACTCAGTTTATAGTATTCTGTTACAGCAGCTGGAACTACGAAGATAGTATTCCACACAGAGACACAAGCAGGTGTAAAGATGCAGAGATAAGAGAGGGGGAAATGTGAGAAGAGGAGCCATACAGTGAGGAAAAGCGTCTGCACAACAGCCACTTTACAAATGATTAATAATCAAAGGACATTAAGGGAAACTGAATAAAGTATGGTCTTTAAATAATAATGTGTCTTTTAAATTTTATTTTTAGTTTTTTTTAAATTTTTACAGTATTGTGTTGGTTTTTGCTGTATAATGGCATGAATAAGCTATATATATACACATATATGCCCTCCCATTTGAGCCTCCCTCCTATGCCCCAATCCCACCTCTCTAGGTCATCATAGAGCACCAAGCTGAGCTCCCTGAGGTATGCAGCAGCTTCCCACTAGCTATCTATTTCACCCAATGTCATGTATAGGTCAATGCTACTCTCCCAATTCATCTCACTCTCCCCTTCCCCCGCATGTTCAAATGTCTGTTCTCCACATCTGTGTCTCTGTTCCTGCCCTGCACCAAGGTTCATCTGTATCGTTTTTCTAGATTCCACATATACACATTAATATATGATATTGTTTTCCTCTTTCTGACTTACTTCACTCTGTATGACAGACTCTAGGTTCATCCACTTCACTAAATTGACTCAATTTCATTCCCTTTTATGGCTAAGTAATATTCCATTGTGTGTGTGTGTGTGTGTGTGTGTGCATACACATAACAAAAAATGATGTGTCAATCAATACTGGCTTACTACTTGTAATAAAGGTACCACAAAATGTAAGAAAAAAGTAAAGACCCAAATGTGAAAAGCATACTTTTAAAACTTTTGTAAGAAAACACAGGATAATTTGTATATGAAACTAGGAGAAGAAAGGATTTCCTGAACAAGACATTAAAAACATGTCATACAACCTAGAGGGGTGGGATGGGGTAGGAGGTGGGAGGGAGATACCAAAGGGAGGGAACATATGTATACCTATGGTGATTCATCCTGATGTACAGCAAAGACCAACACAATATTGTAAATTAATTCCCTTTCCGTAGAAAATAAAATTTTTAAAAATACAAGTCATAAAAGAAAAAGTTGCTAAAATTGCCACATCAAAATCTTTACATTTTCAGTAAATGTGTATACAAATATATATATTTTCAAAGATAACAATTTGGTCAGGCTGAAAATGTGCATGTTGATAATTTGGACATTTCCCATTTAGGAATGTAACCTACAAAATTTCTCATACATCAACCCCAATGTACACTCATGTTTGATTCATGTTGATGTATGGAAAAAACACAATATTGTAAAGTAATTAGCCTCCAGTTAGAATAAAGTAATTAATTTTTAAAAATGGAAACTTGTTCATTGTAGCACCAACTGTACCAACAAAAGAGAAAAAAAATCACGAGAAGGACACATACACTGTGACTCTTTAAACAGAACACAATAGCTATTACAAAGGGAAGCATGCATCTATGTGTGTTAGCAGAAACAATGAAAGAGAAAGGAAAAATACAAACGGCATATACAGTTTGATATCATATATATTTTTTAATACACATATATGTATACACATAATACTATCAAATGTTACATGTAAATACTTACATGTATAATAAATATTTTTAAAAGCATAAATTAGAAGAATGATCAACTGTGTGTCTTCTTGCCTCTGATTAAGGAGGGAAGAAAGAGAAAGGAAATAGAGCAACTAAAGTAATTTCAAGTAAATTTATATTCTTCTTTGTCAAAGCCTGAAACATGCATAAAAATGTGAAGATTTGTAAATAACAGAGCAGCAAGTATATGAATGTTTATTACATCACACCATAACTTTGTTCCTATTCAAATCTTTTACACTGAAAAAAAGTAATTTTAGTAATCCAGTGACAAAGGAAGGTGGCATGGAGGTGGTGCAGCGTTAATCAGGGGCAGCCAGCTGATCGGCAAACCTGACTTTAATGCAGAAATTAAGAAAGAGCAGGCAGTGAAAGGGTGTGTCCTGGATTTCTAGTAGAGTGGAGTATGTAAGAGAAGGTGCTACTCACTGACAGAGAGCTGGAGGAGATGAAAGGACTTTGATGCGATGAGAATCTTCTCTTGTACTGGTCATCATGAGAGGTATGCTAGGACACTCACTAAATGTTTTCCTGACTGATTAAAAAGGAAATACTCGGGAAGCTGGCACAAAGATGCTCTCTTTTAAAGACCACATCCTCCTCCTTCCTGGGCATTTGGGTACATTAGGTCTATGTACTCATCACAGGCTAAGTCAACCAGGTAGATAAAAACAGGGACAGCATTCTCGCATAATCTAACACAGATATATAGACAAAGGATTCCGAGTGAATCGTATTCTAAACTTCCACAACACCCTGGAGAGCACAGCTACTACATTTCAAGTGGCAGAATATGGTTCCTCTTTTTAAAAAATCAATAAGATTCTCTGGAGGAAAGCCATAAATGACTTCCTTTTTAGAATTTTATCACTAGCTTTCCCGTTACACAGGCACAGTCTATAAAATCATAGACAAAGATAATAGGGCTGGAAAAAAAGTCAACAACAATACAGAACAAAAGCTTTTCTCATACTTGACACATCGGAGACATTTGCCACTTGTTAGAAGTCCCTTCAAATCTAACCCAGCTTTCTAAAGAGCCTTGGTGACCAAAATGACCGCTCATTTCCCTTTGTCCATTGCTAGATGCCAACCAGAAATAAATAGCACAATGTACACCACCTGGGGACTCCCCAGGTGGCTCGGTGGTAAAGAACCCACCTGCCAATGCCAGAGACACGTGAGACATGGGTTCAAACCCTGGGTCGGGAAGATGCCCTGGAGGAGGAAATGGCAACCCACTCCAGTATTCTTGCCTGGAGAATCCCATGGACAGAGGAGCCTGGTGGGCTATAATCCATGGGGTCACAAAGAGTAGGGCACAAAGGAGCATAAGCACACATATCACAGCAGTCTGTAATCTTTTTCATCTTCATGCTCTTTTTAAAATCTTTTGTTTTATATACTGGAGCATAGTTCATAAACAATGTTGTGTTAGTTTCAGGTATAAAGTGATTTAGTTGTCCATGTACCTGTATGTATTCTTTCTCGAATTCTTTTCCCATTTGGGTGGCTTCATAATATTGAGCTGAGTTCCCTGTGCTTATGCAGTAGGTCCTTACTGGTTATCCATTTGTAATGAATCATTAGACTCATTGGATTAAGGAGTGGACCAGCCAAGCAGCTACTCAGCATCTGTAATCTACAATGGATTTTAAAACAAAGCTGGAGCAAATCAGAAATGTGTCACCCATTGGATTATATCTGTTCACTCAAATCTTATATAACAAGCAAAAGGGAAACTGCCCCCACTGCCTTAGAGGGAGATGACATACCTAAGCGGAGATTCAAAATGCACCTCAACAGCCTCAGTCTCTGTCCCCTACAAAGTTCATTGCACACATGTGTAAATTACAGTGTGCAGCTCTGGCCTCACCACTAACCCCATGACTGGCCAACTGAGCACTACTTGGTATCGGCAAATTACCTACAATCTCCAACCCAAGTGTTGCACAATCTCATTGTATTAGCTAAGACCTGACAGAATGAGATGGTTGGATGGCATCACTGACTCAGTGGACCTGAGTATGAGTAAACTCAGGGAGATAGTGAAGGAAGGGGAGCCTGGCGTGCTGCAGTTCATGGGGTCATGAAGAGTTGGACATGACTTAGTGACTGAACAACAATGAAGGGGCATGTCTTTATCATGCTAAGCAGGAGAGATGGGTTAAATCCCTGGGTCTAGAAGATTCCCTGGCAAAGGAAATGACAACACACTCTGGTATTCTTGACTTGGAAATCCAATGGACAGAGAAACCTAGCAGGCTACAGTCCATGGGGTCACAAAAGAGTTGGATACAACTTAGCGATTGAACAAAAAACTCTTTAAATATGACAGCCAAGTTATCTGGCCCAGAAAATTATAATCCCAAAACATTGCAAATAAGTAAAAATATTTTGCATCTGGATATTTAACTTGTGTTTTAACCAGATTCACAGGTGATTTTTATACATTTCAGCTTTCAAGAACCACTGATCCACACTACACCTAGATAACTCCCCATCTCTCACGAGTCTGAAGTGAGCATCTCAGTTTTTGTCCCCATTGCTACTCACAAGCCCCTTATCACACATGCATGGCACTGTGTTGAAATGGTGTGATTAAAAGTCTCCCTTTCATTTCTGGATGTACAGTCTTCAAGGCAAAACGTTGTCTTGCACCCTCACCACTAGAATCTTTGGCACCTAACAGTGGCTGGCACAGAAAGTTTTCCCTAAATATTTAGCAACCCCACAGGATTGTGAGCTTCTCAAGGTCAAGAACCACATATGAGTATTTGTGCATATTTTAAAGCAACAAGGTTCTGGCATATAATGATTGCTCAATTTATGTTGATCTCATGATCACTCTTCTCTACTATCCTGATTATTGTAATCAGATGGTATCTGCTCTTTTAAGAATGTTAGACATTAGTTGAGACATGCTTTTAGTTTGTATTTTTGTCATCACTACTTCATACAGTTTTGTATATTAATTGTCTTGATTTAAAGGAACTGTGTCCATTTGGTTTGCACGGAGTGCCTTCTTCATCTACACATTCATTTATTTATTCAATCATGCATTTATCCAACAACTTTTCACTGACTTCTTTGCACTGTGTTGGCCCAAGAGTACTCATTCAATATTTGTTTAATTGAACTTATTAGCTGCCTTTGACCAATACTGATGATTTGGGTCCCTGAGATTCACTGGTAAAATAATCACACTGTGAAATAAAAATTATAAAGTCATCAAACATTAGAGCTGCCAGATGCCTTTAGAGATTATTTCCTCTAACCCCCATTTCTAGCAGATGAAGAGGCTGAGCATCAGAGAGGAAGGGGGACATGCTTGACTGTACATTACAAAATGTTTTATGTAGCTTTTCCTGTAGGGATCTACATTATCTGTCTGATATGCGTGCATTGATCACAAGCCAGGTTGTTGACAGATCCCCACTTAACTTGGGCATAGAATCAAATAATTTTAAAGATACCGCCAAAGCCCCCATATAATAGTTAGATGCCTTCTAAAGCTTGCAGCTGACAATGTACTCATATTGCTGATCCTAAGAGAAATCTGGAATGACTGGGATGGACAGCCACATATAAATATTCATGATACAAACTCATCAAGCTTTGAACGAGAACATATGTGAATAATTAACAAGGTAGTGATTTGTAGTATCATCACAATAGATAACCTGGCTCCTAACAAGAGGCTAGCTGAAGCTGTTTTTCCTTTTACAAGGCAACAGAAAATTCAAGACAGTACATTTAGTACTTGTTTTCACTTTTGTGATATAGTTTTAGAAGTTAAATCTTCAAGAAACAGTTTTTCTTAAGTAGTTATTATTGCTAAAGTGAAAGTCAGTCGTGTCTGACTCTTTGCAACCCCATGGACTATACAGTCCATGGAATTCTCTAGGCCAGAATACTGGAGTGGGTAGCCTTTCCCTTCTCCAGGGGATCTTTCCAACCCAGGGATCAAACCCAGGTCTCCCGTTGAGTGGGTGGATTCTTTACCAGCTGAGCCACCAGGGAAGCCCCACTGTTGCTAAAGCTGTATTTAATATGGTACGTTCTAAACTTTTAGAGAAAGTGACATGAAGGTGTAACTATGGAGTTTATCCAGTACTTCCTGCTATTAATATTTTTTCTTTTCCTTCTTTCCCACCATGTATCTAAGGAAAAGTAGCATGGACTGTTGCAGCTACTTGATTCAGTACTGAAACATCGGGGTTATTTTCAGTTTACCTCTGTGATTTCACCTGACATCTTCATTTCAGTCTCCCATCTGTAGGCTATAGTCTGTATCTTCACCATTAGGCAGGAAGCAAGGAGAAGCAGCAAAGGGAAGAGACAGAGACAGATGGACAGAGACTCAGGATTCCTCCCACGGCGGCTTTTCCTTAAGACAAAAATTCCCTCTGCCTTTTCCACCTTACAAAGAAGAAATTCTGAGAAACAGTTTCATGTGCATCCTGTAAAGGTTTGGTCCAATATCTCTATTTCTCCCCACACTTCTCAGAAAAGAGTCTCCTTTTTTCTCTTACAAGAAAATCATTACTTTGGAAAGCCTTTTGAAACCATCAACTTTTAAAGCTCTCAACTTTTAAAAGCTAAATACATGTCTACTCTGCTGCTACTAAGTCACTTCAGTCCTGTCTAACTCGGTGCGACCCCATGGACTGCAGCCTACCAGGCTCCCCCATCCATGGGATTTACCAGGTAAGAGTACTGGAGTGGGCTGCCATTGCCTTCTCCTGTATGTCTACCTTATGACCCTGCAATTCCATGCCTTTGGATAGACAAATGAATATATTTGTCTGCCAAATGAGAAGGATAAGAATTTCATGGCAGTTTTATGCATAATAGTTAAAGCCTCAGTTCAGTTCAGTTCAATTCAGTTCAGTCGCTCAGTCGTGTCCAACTCTTTGCGACCCCATGAATCACAGCACCCTAGGCCTCCCTGTCCATCACCATCTCCCGGAGTTCACTCAGACTCACATACACCTAGTCAGTGATGCCATCCAGCCATCTCATCCTCTGTCTCCCCCTTCTCCTCCTGCCCCCCAATCCCTCCCAGCATCAGAGTCTTTTCCAATGAGTCAACTCTTCACGTGAGGTGGCCAAAGTATTGGAGTTTCAGCTTTAGCATCTGTCCTTCCAATGAGCACCCAGAACTGATCTCCTTTAGGATGGATTGGTTGGATCCCCTTGCAGTCCAAGGGACCCTCAACAGTCTTCTCCAACACCACAGTTCAAAAGCCTCAATTCTTCAGTGCTCAGCTTTCTTCACAGTCCAACTCTCACATCCATACATGACCACTGGAAAAACCATAGCCTTAACTAGATGGACCTTTGTTGGCAAAGTAATATCTCTGCTTTTCAATATACTATCTAGTTTGGTCATAACTTTCCTTCCAAGGAGTAAGCATCTTTTAATTTCATGGCTACAGTCACCAGCTACAGTGATTTTGGAGCACCCGAAAATAAAATCTGACACTGTTTCCCTGTTTCCCCATCTATTTCCCATGAAGTGATGGGACCAGATGCCATGATCTTCGTTTTCTGAATGTTGAGCTTTAAGCCAGCCTTTTCACTCTCCTCTTTCACTTCCATCAAGATGCTTTTTAGTTCCTCTTCACTTTCTGCCATAAGAGTGGTGTCATCTGCATATCTGAGCTTATTGATATTTCTCCCAGCAACCTCGATTCCAGCTTGTGCTTCTTCCAGTCCAGCGTTTCTCATGATGTACTCTGAATATAAGTTAAATAAGCAGGGTGACAGTATACAGCCTTGACGTACTCCTTTTCCTATTTGGAACCAGTCTGTTGTCCCATGTCCAGTTAAAGCCTAGCACAATCCAAATGTCTGCCTAGAATGAATAAATTGCTGAATATAAATAAAGTAGAATACTCTGCTACAAAAAAAGACAATGCCTGTTACCAGAAATATTACATTTGAATATCACACACATAGCAATGCATGAAAGAAGCTAGACACAAAATAGTCAACACTGTATAATTTAATTTTATGAAATTCACAAACAGGAGAAAGTAAATGGTGATGATGAAAGTCAGAACATTGGTTACCTGATCTTGGGATGAGAGAGGCATGAGGGATCCCTCTGGGATGTTGAAAATATTATATATAGTATGTAATAAATAAATATACACATACATATATATTTACATATACATGTGAAAATCCATTGATTTGTACACTTAAGATTTGTGTGTTTATCTATACCTCAATAAACATTTTGTTGAAATGATAATTGGCCCTTTCCTTCCAGCAGTGGGAAGTTTCTGAGATTGTGTATACAGTGGTGTTTCTAGTTGACTGCTCTTTCCCTTTGCTACCATCCACTTTGGGTTGTCCACATTTTTTTCATAGAGGACTTCCTCTTAGGAAAGCATGTATCCTGACCACAACAAAATATTTTGAAATAAAAATTTAAAAGAAATTGAACAAAACATTTTAACAAAGCATCATTTTCATTATACATGCAAATTCAGGGCAGATGTGTTCAGAAGAATAATGCAAGTCCACCCACCACTAGATGAAAATTAAAACTGAATATGAATTTCTGAAACGTTGTAATGGTTTCCCGCCTTGGCTTCTAGTCAAGTCTGGCAACAGGAATACAGAAATGCTGTGAGAAAGTCCTCTCAGGATACACATGGCTGGAGTTACCAAAGTGCTGGTTGACTGGGAAATCTGACTCAGTTTTGAAGTCTAGGAGAGCCATTTAGGAGGGAAAGATGAAGCTCATTTTGGGGGTGACCCATTCAATCCTTTTTTTTAAGTGGGGAAACTACTGTATTTTGAAGCAGTATATTTATGTTCAGTCCTTGAACTAGGAATTACTGACAATTTAATTTTGAACAAGTCACTTTATATCTCTAGCTACACAATTTTCTCTTCTGCAGAACAGAATATCTACCCCTAAAGGGTACCCTGTGAGGTTCTTTAAAGCTGTGTCTCATATTACAGGAGAGTTATTACCTCATTTAACACCTTTACCATCAGCAGCATTATGAAGCAAGGCTTATATAGACATTAAGCAACTTTCCCACTAAGGCAAAGCGCCTTTTGTTTGGGGACCCCACTTAGAGTCCTCAATGTCTGACTCCCAGCTTCTGTGGCATGCGTCTTCTAATTTGACTGGTTGGCTTTCTTAGTATTGTTTCTAAACTAAAATACTTGGGAAGAGGCTTATCAATCACACAAGTTAGTCAGGGCAGGCTTTTCCCAAATAAACTGTGTCATCATTTTTTTATAGTCTATCATGATGAAAGGGCTTCCCTGGTGGCTCAGACAGTAAAGAATCTGCCTGCAATGCTGGACATCTGGGTTTTACCCCTGAATTAGGAAGATCCCCTGGAGGAGGGCATGGCAACCACTCCAGTATTCTTGCCTGGAAAATCCCCATGGACAGAGAAGCCCGGTGGGCTACAGCCCATGGGGTCACAAAGAGATGGACTCAACTGAACGACTAAGCACAGCACAGCATCATGATGAAAACTTTGTGACTTTATCTTGTCACAAAGCAAATGGAACAAAAAGTGATCTTTTATAATTCACATAACAGTTTATCTTGCTGCCCTAACTTGTCCCTCCTTGAGAAGAGAATGTTGGGGGTGGGTTAATGGGCACAGTCCCTGACTTCAACCTGACTTACTGCTCTCAGATACCTGTTCATGGTACATCTTGGTAACCAGGCAGTTCACACCCGGTTTCAACCAGCAGCTTACCCATGACTGTTAACTGGCTCTCTGCTTTTGACATTGGAAACTAATAGAGCCACAGTCTAGAAACCAGCTTCCAACTCCCAACACCCACTCCCCTTCAGACTCTACTCTCCAGCCATCCTGGACATTTTTTCACATATAGCCTCCCAGTGACCCCAAGAGGTATCAGANAAAATCTGACACTGTTTCCCTGTTTCCCCATCTATTTCCCATGAAGTGATGGGACCAGATGCCATGATCTTCGTTTTCTGAATGTTGAGCTTTAAGCCAGCCTTTTCACTCTCCTCTTTCACTTCCATCAAGATGCTTTTTAGTTCCTCTTCACTTTCTGCCATAAGAGTGGTGTCATCTGCATATCTGAGCTTATTGATATTTCTCCCAGCAACCTCGATTCCAGCTTGTGCTTCTTCCAGTCCAGCGTTTCTCATGATGTACTCTGAATATAAGTTAAATAAGCAGGGTGACAGTATACAGCCTTGACGTACTCCTTTTCCTATTTGGAACCAGTCTGTTGTCCCATGTCCAGTTAAAGCCTAGCACAATCCAAATGTCTGCCTAGAATGAATAAATTGCTGAATATAAATAAAGTAGAATACTCTGCTACAAAAAAAGACAATGCCTGTTACCAGAAATATTACATTTGAATATCACACACATAGCAATGCATGAAAGAAGCTAGACACAAAATAGTCAACACTGTATAATTTAATTTTATGAAATTCACAAACAGGAGAAAGTAAATGGTGATGATGAAAGTCAGAACATTGGTTACCTGATCTTGGGATGAGAGAGGCATGAGGGATCCCTCTGGGATGTTGAAAATATTATATATAGTATGTAATAAATAAATATACACATACATATATATTTACATATACATGTGAAAATCCATTGATTTGTACACTTAAGATTTGTGTGTTTATCTATACCTCAATAAACATTTTGTTGAAATGATAATTGGCCCTTTCCTTCCAGCAGTGGGAAGTTTCTGAGATTGTGTATACAGTGGTGTTTCTAGTTGACTGCTCTTTCCCTTTGCTACCATCCACTTTGGGTTGTCCACATTTTTTTCATAGAGGACTTCCTCTTAGGAAAGCATGTATCCTGACCACAACAAAATATTTTGAAATAAAAATTTAAAAGAAATTGAACAAAACATTTTAACAAAGCATCATTTTCATTATACATGCAAATTCAGGGCAGATGTGTTCAGAAGAATAATGCAAGTCCACCCACCACTAGATGAAAATTAAAACTGAATATGAATTTCTGAAACGTTGTAATGGTTTCCCGCCTTGGCTTCTAGTCAAGTCTGGCAACAGGAATACAGAAATGCTGTGAGAAAGTCCTCTCAGGATACACATGGCTGGAGTTACCAAAGTGCTGGTTGACTGGGAAATCTGACTCAGTTTTGAAGTCTAGGAGAGCCATTTAGGAGGGAAAGATGAAGCTCATTTTGGGGGTGACCCATTCAATCCTTTTTTTTAAGTGGGGAAACTACTGTATTTTGAAGCAGTATATTTATGTTCAGTCCTTGAACTAGGAATTACTGACAATTTAATTTTGAACAAGTCACTTTATATCTCTAGCTACACAATTTTCTCTTCTGCAGAACAGAATATCTACCCCTAAAGGGTACCCTGTGAGGTTCTTTAAAGCTGTGTCTCATATTACAGGAGAGTTATTACCTCATTTAACACCTTTACCATCAGCAGCATTATGAAGCAAGGCTTATATAGACATTAAGCAACTTTCCCACTAAGGCAAAGCGCCTTTTGTTTGGGGACCCCACTTAGAGTCCTCAATGTCTGACTCCCAGCTTCTGTGGCATGCGTCTTCTAATTTGACTGGTTGGCTTTCTTAGTATTGTTTCTAAACTAAAATACTTGGGAAGAGGCTTATCAATCACACAAGTTAGTCAGGGCAGGCTTTTCCCAAATAAACTGTGTCATCATTTTTTTATAGTCTATCATGATGAAAGGGCTTCCCTGGTGGCTCAGACAGTAAAGAATCTGCCTGCAATGCTGGACATCTGGGTTTTACCCCTGAATTAGGAAGATCCCCTGGAGGAGGGCATGGCAACCACTCCAGTATTCTTGCCTGGAAAATCCCCATGGACAGAGAAGCCCGGTGGGCTACAGCCCATGGGGTCACAAAGAGATGGACTCAACTGAACGACTAAGCACAGCACAGCATCATGATGAAAACTTTGTGACTTTATCTTGTCACAAAGCAAATGGAACAAAAAGTGATCTTTTATAATTCACATAACAGTTTATCTTGCTGCCCTAACTTGTCCCTCCTTGAGAAGAGAATGTTGGGGGTGGGTTAATGGGCACAGTCCCTGACTTCAACCTGACTTACTGCTCTCAGATACCTGTTCATGGTACATCTTGGTAACCAGGCAGTTCACACCCGGTTTCAACCAGCAGCTTACCCATGACTGTTAACTGGCTCTCTGCTTTTGACATTGGAAACTAATAGAGCCACAGTCTAGAAACCAGCTTCCAACTCCCAACACCCACTCCCCTTCAGACTCTACTCTCCAGCCATCCTGGACATTTTTTCACATATAGCCTCCCAGTGACCCCAAGAGGTATCAGAAGCCTGCTGTGTATTGAAAATCTTATTTAGAAACAATGCCTGATGGAACTAGAACATTGCTAGCCTGTCCAGGCTTCCCTCAACTCTACATCAGTCTTTCTCCAAAAAGCTGTAGTTCACTGGTTCCCCAGACAGACTTGGGGCAATCTAATCAGGTTCCATTGTCTCACAGTCTATTTGCAATTGGAGATACTTCTTCAGAGCATCATAAGGAGAGCATCATAAGTTCCTGAGGTGGCAAAGACTCCGCCTGATGGTCACTCAAAGGATATTTGCAACCTCATCTGTCCAAACAAGAACCACAGAACTCTTTATAAGTCTGTATATGATGACCAAAGCCATAGTTTATAGAAATAGGGTAGGTGGTTCAGATGGTACAGAATCTGCCTGCAATGTGGGAGGCCCAGTTTCAATTCCTGGGTTAGGAAGATTCTCTGGAGAAGGATATTGAGCATGTTTTCAGGTGTTTATTGGCCATTTGTACATCTCCTTTGGAGAAATGTCTATTAAGGCCTTTATTTATTTTATTTTTTTGCAGGGAGGGTGGGGTGCAGGGAGTGGGAGCTTCCATGGTAACTCAGACGGTAAAGAATCTGCTAGTAATGCAGAAGACCTGGGTTCAATCCTTGGGTCAGGAAAATTCCCTGGAGAAGAAAATGGCAACCCACTCCAATATTCTTGCCTGGGAAAAAACCATGAACAGAGGAGCCTTTCGGGCTACAGTTCATGGGGACAAAGAGTGAGCAACTAACACTTTCACCTTCAGCCATGTATAATTTGGATGCATTTTGATATTAACAAATTTTTTTAATTGAATAGCATAAGGAGAAATTTCAGGCTCTCATTATTAAAATGGGAAGGACTGGGAACTCCTGCCCACTTAGAAATAGAGAGGAAAATCTTGTGACCTTCTTTCTCTTCCCCCATCACTCGTTCCCCTGTCCCAGGAAGATTAATGGCCAGGGGAACAATCAGCTGAGCCTCTTTTCTCTCTGACTGCTGTCTTATGATAAGATCACTGGAGCAGGAATTCTTAGCTCTGGGCCAGGTGGACAAAGTAAGTCCTGGAGAAAATACTGGGAGCCCATTTTGTTCTTGAGCCCAAGCCATATATCCCAATGCACATTTGCCAACCACAAAGTTTATGAAAATACTTTATGTGTGTGGATATTGAACACGAGCTTCCCTGGTGGCTCAGTGGTGGGAAGATCTCCTGGAGTAGGAAATGGCAACCCACTCTAGTGTTCTTGTTCAGAATACCGTATTTTCAATATGCATGTGAACTGAACATAAATTCCAGCTATTCAACGACTTCAGATAATGCTGGAGAACAAAGAAAACTACTCCTACCACTTGAATTAAGAGCTAAAACACTATCCATACAATGGCAGTTCTTTGTATACTCTGTCTTGTTCCCATTTTTCTCCTACACATTTCCCACTGCAGAGAGAACCACCACTGAACTTTGTGTTTATCATTTCCCTGAATGTTTTTCATATTTATACCACTTATGTATTCTTCAACAATACCAACATTTGTTTTGCTCATTTATAGACTTTGTATGTGAATAGTATCATATTCACATCTTTTTTTTTTTTTTNGGGTTGAAATGTTCTTTGGATGAATTTGCTGGGAAGAAAGTGGTCTCCCCGTCCTATTCCTCCGCCATCTTCTCCAAATCCTCACATCTTTTTTATAAAAAATTCCTATTTTTTTAACCTGAGTAAAATATTTTACTCAATAGTATGTTGTCAGGGTTTAACTCATGTTGATAGATGTACTGCTAGCGCATTCATCCTAACTGATTATAGGATTCCCAAGGATTAAGATACTGTATATATGTGGTGATGGATATGTAGGTAGTTTCCCATATTTCATTATTATAGACACACTACTGTGAGTATGCTGTGATATGTTTCCTTATAAACACATGTGAGAGCTTCTCTAGGGTATGTATCTCAGAGGAGAATTATTGCCTCCTAAGGTAAGTGCATTTTTACTGTTACTAGGTATTGCTAAAGCTGATATTTGGATCTCTGATTCTTAGTTACTGCAGATCCCACAGGAGAGTGGAGTTGATTAATGATTCCTCCTCCCTCCACCTAAGGTAATCTTTCTTTCTCCTCTTTCTCATAAATACTTAATCATTTTCTAAGACTCCGCTAAGTTCCTCTCTTCTGTGAAAGCTTCCCTGAACCCCACAGGTAGAGTGATTCCGCCCTCATTTGAGTTTTCACGGATGGCACTTTCATATGAGACAGGCCAGTTACCAAACCCTATCTACGTAGCTATACAAATTTCACAAAAACTATAATCCCTAGAAGAGTAGGCTCTAAACCACCATACTGTAGGGACATTAGGTCCTTTAACTCAGGAGTCCCAACCTCCAGGATTTAATGGCAGATTATCTGAGGTGGAGCTGATATAATAAAAATAGAAATAAAATACACAATAAATGTAATATGCTTGAATCACCCTGAGACCATCCACACCCCCTGCCAAGTCCATAGAAAAGCTGTCTTCCTCGAAACTGGTCCCTGGTGACAAGAAGGTTGGAGACCGCTGCTTTAACTGATTCCTAATCACCCAAAATACCAACAACTAGAAGGATTACCCCATGGTAACATCCTTGGCATTGCCCTTGATCCATCATAGCCTCTTTTATAGAAGTTGGAAAGGAAACCAATTTTATTAACTCGAACACTATAAGCACACAGATAACATGGTCCAGACACTTGCCATTTACTTGACCAGAGAAGGTACACACGAGAAACTATTATAGGAAAAATCCTTGTGCAGGAAGACAAAATTATGGGGCTTTGAAAGCTGAGAGGGCTTAGAGGTGATATCNAGAAGTTGGAAAGGAAACCAATTTTATTAACTCGAACACTATAAGCACACAGATAACATGGTCCAGACACTTGCCATTTACTTGACCAGAGAAGGTACACACGAGAAACTATTATAGGAAAAATCCTTGTGCAGGAAGACAAAATTATGGGGCTTTGAAAGCTGAGAGGGCTTAGAGGTGATATCAGCAAGATCTCCTTTTGATAAATAAGAAATTGTCTTTTGAGGTGATGCTTCCCCTGAGATAATACAGCCAATTAGTAACAAAGTCAGAGCTGATAGTAACTCATTTTCTTTAAATCAGCAAATATTTATAGAACACTCAACCATACCACCTCTCTCTATATATGTTAATTTAGGATAAACCTGAAGAATTCAGCTTAATTAAAACCATTTTCTTCCAATCTCCTGATATGGGATCTCATTGGAAAGATCACCGATTTAAAAAGAAATCTTACCAAAGGGAGTTTCCCTTCTTTCCAAATAGACTGGCCCACTAGGGCTGCCCTAACAAAGTGAGTGGACTGAGAGGAGAGGTCTCAGTTTTGAATGAAGACTTAAGTATTAATCTGTAGATCATCATGTCCATTGTTCATTGAACATTTCTGACTCATTTGTTCTTGATATACAAGGTGACTGATTTTCTATTAGCCAAGAATGTCTAAAAAAGATGCATTCTGTCACAATATTCAAATTCTTGCCCCCAATAATTAAATAATAGAGTTGAGCACAATATGGAAGCTGTGTTTTTACTACATTCCATGAGTCCTGGTTGTTTTTTTTTTTTTTTTTTTTTTACAGGATTTGTCCTTCTGTGACTGACTTATTTTTCTTTTTCTTTTTTTTTAAATTTTTTTTTTCATCTCAGGTGTACATGAGTTCCCAATCTTGAACGCCCCCCCCCCACCTCCCACTCCACATCAACTCTCTGGATCATCCCCGTGCACCAGTCCCAAGCATCCTGTATCCTGAACCAAATAAGTCCTGGTTGTTAAATATACCAGTTACAAATTTTACTGAGTAACAGGTAGTTTAAATGATCTCATTTAATTCTTATCATGGCCCCATAAGTTGGATATTAATACACTCACTTTTCAGAAATGGCTCAAAAGTCAAGTCACTAACTGAATTACATATAGTATTCAGTGAATAAAAAAATTCTTCTCCTCACACCCCATCCCAACAGAAAAAAAAAAAAAAAAAGATCATCTTTGGGTCTCCAAAGGCCATTCTCCTTCTGCTGTATCATGGTGTCAGATGATACAGGCAAATGGCAAGATGAAATAACAAAATAAGTAGCAGAATTTTAATAGGTATAAGCTGAAAGGCAGGTCTCATATTACTGTCAAATCCAAAAGAAAACCTATACCCCTCCAAAAAAAGAAGTCTTGGGAAGAACTATAGGTACTAACTAATATCACTTAAGGCACCAAAGAGAAATTGCATTTGTAACACATAATATTCTTAGAATCTTTATTTTCTTCTAATTTCTCATATAGTCAGCTGCTCACAGTTGTTCATCTCTACTCTCAAAAACATTCAAAACTCCTTTCTAAACTCAAGGAATTTACTGACTTTTCTCTCTAAATTCCCTTATTAGCCTAGCAGATCAATGGTTTCATGCAAGGAGAAGTTCCTTACTCTTCATAATAATAATAATAAAGTAAACATTTCTCCCATCCTGTATCCTGTCTACCTGACCCTCATCACCACAATCAACTTGCTGAGAAGTGTAAGAGATGACAGGAGAGGGGAGAAGGCCATGAAGACTACAGGTTATTGTGTTTTATAGTACATATATAGCTTTACAGAACGGTGTCTCCATTTTATTGGAGTAACTGAAGGACTTCAAATAAGAATAGCAATTATCAGTTCAGTTCAGTTGATCAGTCATGTGTGACTCTTTGCAACCCCATGAATTGCAGCACGCCAGGCCTCCCTGTCCATCACCAACTTCCGGAGTTCACTCAGACTCACGCCCATCGAGTCAGTGATGCCATCCAGCCATCTCATCCTCTGTCGTCCCCTTCTCCTCCAGGCCTCAATCCCTCCCAGCATCAGAGTCTTTTCCAATGAGTCAACTCTTCACATGAGGTGGCCAAAGTACTGGAGCTTCAGCTTTAGCATCATTCCTTCCAAAGAAATCCCAGGGTTGATATCCTTCAGAATGGACTTGTTGGATCTCCTTGCAGTCCAAGGGACTCTCAAGAGTCTTCTCCAACACCACAGTTCAAAAGCATCAATTCTTCGGAGCTCAGCCTTATATCAGGCCTTAAAACAAGGGCTGTGTTGAAGTATTTATAATACTAGCACACCAACATTATACCTACTCTTATTCAAAATAATACAAAGTTAAGATTCAAGTATTCTCCATCATGAAACATTTCCTCCTACCTTTCAAAGGTATTTCCTGAGAAAAGCAGCCATCCCTAAATGCAAGCTCTAGGAAACCTATAATCAGTTTCTCTCTCTCTCTAATTGAGCACTTTCTTTCCTTAGATTTTAGAAGAAGCATGAAAATGATTTACTGATTTAGGAACTGGGTGGAGCAGACCACAAAAGGACAAATCAGAAACATCTGGAATGAACTAGCTGAGGGAGAGGGATTGAGAGAGAGAGAGAAGTAGGGCTTTCAAATGAAACAAAGTACAGATGATTTGGCCAAATTTAAGCCAAGCCAAACACTCACATTAAACATTGCACTTGGGTCTGGTTCAATAGCGGGAGCCGGCAACAGGGAGCGTCAGCCAGCATTGCATCAGATGCACACTGTGGATGGAGGAAATGAGTTTAGTCAAGCCAGCTGTGACTTCAAAGGGGCTGCTCTCCCAGAGAACAGTGGGAAAGGGTTCCCTCTTCAGTGAAGACTGCAAAGTTCAGCCAAATTCAGTCCAAAGGGAATGGACTTACAGGAGGAGAAAATTACATTCAAAGTACGAGAAAGAATACTTTCCTTCCACGAAGTAGCTTGAGAGAAAAGGAAGACACATGGTGAGGAAGAGGGGTGACAAGAAAAGACTCAGACGCTCATTTGAGGACTGGAGTCCTACGTGTGGATTGCGAAATGGAGTGGTTTGTGTACGGATAACGTTGCTTTTCAGTTCAGACACCTCTGTTGTATGAGTCATGTTTTCAAGTCTCTGGAAGGAGAGGCCAATGGACCCCTCCCCCAAGTGACTCCCAAAGATAGTCTCTTTCCCTCTTTGTACTTCTAGAAAACCACACATTTCTTTCCAATTGTTTATTCAACCCAAGTTTATTGAGAGACAAACAGTGGGCTGGATCCTGGAAATACAAAGACAAACAAGACAGTCCTAGTTCAGGAGTTCAGGAGTTCACAGTTTCAGGGAAACCTAGACACATAAATAGAGGATTATGGTTTGGAGCAAAAAATCTTATACTAGAGCAATGATTCCCAAAGTGTGATCACCTGACGGGCATCAGCATCACCTGGGAAGTAGTTAGAAATGCAAATTTGTGGGGCCCCCCACCCAAAAGTTTCCTTTCCATTTCCTTTCAATACTAAAGGAAGTCAACCCTGAATATTCATTGGAAGGACTGATGTTGAAGCTGAAGCTCCAATATTTTGGCCACCTGATGCAAAAAGCTGATTCATTAGAAAAGACCCTGATGTTTGCAAAGATTGAAGACAGGAGGAGAAGGGGATGACAGAGGATGAGATGGTTGGATGGCATCACTGACTCAATGGGTATGAGTTTGAGAAAATTCTGGGAGATAGTGAAGGACAGGGAAACCTTGCGTGCTGCTGTCCATGGGGTCACAAAGAGTTGGACACAACTGAGTGACTAAACACCACCACCACCCAAAAACACTGAATCAGAAATCCCAGGCTGGTTTAACAAATTCCTGGGGTGATTCAGCAAAGCTTGAAAGCGTCTGCCTCTGTAGGTCACTTCTCAATCCCTTCCAGGCTAGATTCTAAATAGACTGCTCACCAGTATTTCACAAGAATGAGCCCCAGATATAAGTCTTGTGTAAGTAAACTATAAGAACTTTAAGGGCAGGAGTTGTTTTTCCTTTTATGAATTCTTTCCTTTATCCTCCCACTTTCAGAAATCACTCAGTACTTAGAAGATATGGGCATTGAAATTTAGATATTTAATTCAATAGAAATTTAATCCTGAACTTAGGTGGGGCAAGGGTTTAACACATACAAGGAGAAATGGGCACACCTATACCTACAAGTTTTCATAACTCTCATTGGCGGGAGGAGAGCATAAACACTATCTCTCCCAAGCACTCACCTGATGCTCGAGGCCTCTCGGTGATACCTCCTTGCCAAGCATTTGCTCTTCTTATGCTTGAGCACCTCTCCTGGTCTCACAATCTCAGGCTGCAGTTTTCTTTCTTTCAGACAGCTCTGGTAGAAGGAGCTAGCTTCTTCTGGGCTGAAATCCATCATCATTTAAATTCCATTTGTTAGTTATAGTCCTACCCCTTGGGAATCCATAGCAAAGATACTTACATATTAATGTGACATTTTTCAAGTATTTGAAGATAGTAATTATGTAGCATATGACATAGGTTAAACTCACAGTCTCTGGAAGCAGCTTGCCTGCATTTAAATTCTTGTTCTGTCATTTATGAGCTCTGTGACCTTGAGAGAATTATTTACTATCTCTGCAGCTTTGTGTATGTGTGTGTGCATGTGTGTGTGTGTATAATGACATTATATAAAAAGACTTTTATAAGGAGTGCATAAATTAATATATGTAAATATTCCCAGAACACAGTAAAGTGCTTTAAAAGTTTTAGCTATTATTAATCATCACCATTATCATAGAGAGCTTGTCAGATACCTGACATAGGCCATCTTTCCAATTCTATAGTCAGGCATTAGGTGAGCCTATTCATTCCTTTGGGTTCAAACACTATCGATACACTTGTGAAATATCTCTTCATTCTCCTTCTGAGCACACAGCTAAATGTAAGTGGCTAGTTGTGGATGCATGAATTGTTCTAGTCACTATAATTTGGATAGAAATGATGAGCACTGCTTCTAGACCTGACCCCTAAAATCATCCCGAGAAATCCTGCATTCTCTTAGTCCATCAGCCAGTTAAAGGCATAGGAAGCACCCAAGGACTCCAAGAAGGTCGTGGGCAGTGGTGGAGCCTCACACTGGAAGAAGTATATGTCCCTGAGTCAACACTTAAAGGGGAACTGCCTAGGAAAACCACCAGCCTCGAGCAGCCACACTGGGCTTTGTGTGAGTGAAAATAAACACTGGTCGCATTAAACCTTTGAGTCTCTATAGCCCACCACGACTACTACCTTGACTCCCTAATTTATCCCTTGTTCAGCTTTTGCTTCTGAGCTTCAGAACTCTATATTTTGCTTTCTATTCAGTCTTTCTACATGAATTTTCAAATAGGGTAATAGGTAAACTCAAGGCTTCTAAGATCAGACCATTTTTGTTGAAATGCCAGTCCTACCAGATACCAAGCTATACCACCATGAGTGAATTATACAAATGCTTCAAAATTGCATAAGCTTCAGAGCTGTGGAAATAAATAAATGTATTATACAGAAAACACTCAGAACAGTCATTGGCCAGTAGTAAATGCTCAATAAACGCCAGATAGTGTAGCTGTTATGGCCATCCCACCCTGGTTTTCCATATGGACTATAGGCAGTTTCCCTACCATCCAACAGTTGTTAAAACCAGAAACTTGCAATTCAATCCTGAATTTTATTTTCATCATCATCCCACACGGAATAAATCACCAATAACTGATAAATCAAGCTCCCGAAATATTTTTCAAATCCATCCACTTCTCTATCCTATCTTCTTGGTCCTTCCTCATCCTAGTCAAGGCCACCAGTACATGTGGCTCTATTATAATTGCATCTTTACTATTAAAATCCATTCATTTGCCCTTCAAATGCATTCTCCACATGGAATTGTTAGTGTTCTTTTTAAGCTCAAATCTGATATGGTCACTTCAAAATTTAAAGTGCATTAATACCTTTCATTAACCTTTGGTGAGTCCAAATTCTTGACCCATCACTTCAACTTCTCATCATAACCCACCAGATGACTTTCTGGATTTTAGCTGGGTTTCTGTGGCTTCTGTGGCTTCATAAAGGTGCTCCCGATTATCCCATCATGTTGACTACTTCTACTTACACTGAGCTTCCTCTCCACCCCCAGCTTACCTGAGATCGTCCTTTATGTTTCAGCTCAAATGCTACCCTCCTCAGAAAGCCTTCTTAGCAATCTCTGCCCACACTGATGAAAGACACTCCCACATAGCATGCACCTCATTTCATTAAACTCAGTGTGCTTGCCATTATTTGTACAAGCATGTCTTCCCAGCTAGCCAGAAAGCTTCATGAGGGCAGGGACCATGTACATATGGTTCTCTGTCTAGGATAGTGTGGCTTGTATGCAAGAGAGGTTCACTGAGTTTTTTAAGTGTGAGTTTGAGTCTGTTTAGGTGATTTTGTGTGTATGTATCCCATGTGAATTTTTACTTACTTGGATCACGAAAAAAAGCCCTACAGACAACACAAATTAAATTCAGTCAACAAATTTAGAAAACCCAACATATGACCTCTTTGAGTTGAAAATCTAGTTTACTTGACTATAAAACTAAAAATAATTTTTATAAAGTAAAAGCTATATTATATAATTACACCCGGTATAATTAAGTCAGTAAAGAAACTGCCTGCTGTGCAGGAGACCCAGATTCAATCCCTGGCCTGGGAAGATCCCCTGAAGAAGGAAATGGCAATCTACTCCAGTATTCTTGCCTGGAGAATCCCATGGGCAGAGGAGCTTGGTAGACTATAGTCCATGGGGTCACAAGAGTCAGACATGACTTAGTGACTAAACCACCACCAACATATTATATAAAGTAAATGTATGTTATAGTATCATGCATGCATGATAGAATGATTCTAAGACCTCCACTAGGGTATGGGGCATGGGTATTTGGATGGGTCAAAAAGTTGAATGTTTCTGGAATCAGTATTATAAGTGCTCTCATATTCTAAGCTCCCAACAAGCTCTCCATCCACAGTTCACAGAGCATATGTGACACCAGACCAGATAGGAAATACAGATGAGGGGGCTGTAAGCAAATTGGAGTCCAGAATTCAACCAGGTTGGTTTTCCATCAAGAAAAGATTTATGTCAACGTTGTCCCAAAATTGGATGAAGTGCAAGGTTGGTTGGAGAAGGGCCGACAGGATGCCGAATAAACAGTGCCATCTAGAGAAAAATGCATTCCAGGGAAGGAGACGCTGTCAGGTGGACTCGGCATAGTCACTGAGTTGTACCAATGAGGTTTCACAGCCTGGCTCCAAATCTAACTAACTCTGTTTTTGGTATAAGTATGGAATTTCTCTAACATTTTTTGCTCACCTATAAAGTTGAAACAATAGGCTCCAAGTCACCAGATTGCATATGATAACCTTAGCTATCTCTTAGCTATGGCTGAGAGAAGTTTGGAGTTTTTCCTGGAGCAACAAACTAATAATTGATAATAGGTAGCACTGTACCTACTACATCTCCTGACTCTCAGTCTACAGCTCTTTCCATTAAATTTTAAAGGAATGTCTTCTCCGTTACAAAAATAATAGGTGGCTATGGCCAAGAAAGTAACAAGATAGCCTAAGTTTTACTGAGCACTTATAAGCACCTTGAGTTATACCGGTGATATGTGTCCAATTTAAACCAACAGATGATGTTCTCGGTTTTAGAGAGGTTTATGGTTATAGTTTCCAGAAGAGTTTAAAAAAAAAAAGCCAAAAATAAGTGGTCCAAATTCAGCACTACTAGTACTTCCTTCTGCCCTCAGCCAAAGAGGAAAAGATTGTGATATGAGCCTTTGGCTCTGGCAATAGCTTTCCATTAGTTCCTGAATGGTGTGGGTTTTCTCTAGCTACTTTGGAGTCACAACCAATGGTTCTATTGCCTTCCCTGGTTCTAATAAAACTCTGTGTTGGGTTTCGGATTACTTTCATTCCAAGAGGACCCCTTGTCAGTCCTCTGGTGGCCTTTATTGTCCACAGCCGCTGGCAATGAATCTGGGGGCAAAGGCCTCTGGTTACACCCACCACTGAAATCAGTCTCAGCTACACCACACCAGGAACGGATTATAGAGTGGAATTCAGCATTTGTCCCCACAGGATGAAGGCAATAGCTTTGCAGTTATTCCCCGACTACTTCTGATTCTGTAACTTATTGCCTCCTGCACTGGAGACAGCCAGCATTTCTTAGCAACTCTGACCTGAACAGAAAATAAAACAGCATGCCGCAAAGGAGTCAGATTGAGTCTTGGGAATGTTTTCTCCAAGAGAAGAGGTCGAATGAGTTTAAATACAAAGACTTCTAAATCCCTCCAAGTATTTTCCCCTCCTTAATGGTTTCAGCCAGTGCCTTATTATTATTCACCCCATGTTTGAATAATGGAACGCTAAGATCACTGTATTCATCAAGGGAAGGAAATGCTATATATTCTGAAAAGCACATTGAATAAAGCTCTCTCCCTCTGTGAGGCCATGCTTCATGGAGTTTTCCTGACTGCTAAATGCATGGCCCTGGCTTGAAATTCAAGAATTTGAAGAACTGTAGAACACTCACCACACTAGTGCCATCAGACCACATCAGATTCCAGGGCCTTCATTATCCAAGCTAACTATCCCAATCCCAGATTACCACAAATAGTATCAAGAGTTTCTATCTGTATACATAAATATCAGATTATGACAAATAGTGTCGAGTCCATATAAATATGAATTATATTTACAGTAGATGAATTATATGTATGAATATATAGAAAGAACTAGGAGAGAGAAGGCCTAGGTTCTGGTCCTCAGGTGCTGCTACCCAACAGTAGACTGAGTTTGGAAAAGTTCTGAGCCTCAGTTTCTTCATCTGCTGAATGGGTTAATGAGTCTCTTGTTCACAAGTTAAGGTTCTTTTATCACCCTAATGAAATAATGAGGGTCCTGGGGCTCAGTGATGTAGGACATGTCCAGTGACTTCTGGGGGAAAGGGGTTTTCTTAGGTCACCTGTACTATCTATCCTGGAATCAAAATAATTCAGAGGATGTATTCACTCTTAAATCCTCAGCATCCCTGCTATCTTCTATGGGTGCTGTGGCAGAGCTAATTGGAAAGCTGGGGGCCCTGCTCTGAGCAGGACACAGCCTCCTCCTATTTCCTGTCTAGCATCATCCTGAAGAAGTTCATTCAAGTGGGACAATCAACCCACTGTGTGCAAGAAGCCCACGTTTCTTGAAAATCTAATTTTCAGGTCCATTCCCCTGGGTGAGTGGTAATATTCACTTAATTCAATGCTTTATGAAAAAAGAATTAAAACTCAACTTCACGTGTTCCAAATGCCTTATATGGTTGTACATGAGTAATTCTGAGTGTAAAATGTAAATTACTTGGAACCATCCAAACATCCCCAAAATCACTGGGGAAGCACAAGCATCGAATGGATTGTTATGCAGCCATGAAATAGTTATGTAGATTCTTTTGACTATGAGGAAGTACTCCTGTTATAACCTTAAATAACAAAGCAAGATTCAAAATTGTGTAACCTGCATTACAGGTATCCCCTGCTTTTCAAAAATTAACTTTCTGCTGCTTCACTTTTATTGAAAACCTACTCTAATACCTGCTTCCACAAGAACTAACCACAAGAAATTAAGAGTTTCACTCTTACAGAAAAAAAAAAAGGCAAAAAGCAAAAACAGTGTTCAGCATTTGCTTGACCACAAGCTTTGATAGAGGCAGTGGGCACTCTGAACAGTATATCCATTAACAGAAGCAAGTTTGCTTTATCACTCTGGACTCCAGTGTATAAACAGAAAGTAGCTTTCTTCTTTGGTTTGGTTGTCCCTTTAAATTTGTACAGTGGACTTGTAGAGACAAGCCTTTAACTTTTCCAGGTCATCTCCAATTCATAAATACACACACACACACATATACTCTCAAGTCATCTTCAGGTACGAAAACTATCACATTTCAATAATTAAACTATCCAGTTCAGTACACACCACCACCCACTAATACAATTTCAGATTTCCCTTCTAGGCCAGTGTGAGGTTTGATGAGGCACAGGTACACAGTCAGCCTCCTTTTCCTTTTTCTCCTTCACAAGGCTGCCTCAGGCTGCCCCTGAGTTGAGACAGGCTTGGACAGCATCTGATCATTGTGTGTCCTCTGGGCTGGTAGAGTCCCATACGGATGACTTCTCCTTGAAGAGTTTCCCTAAGTTCATCAGAAATTCCATGGGCCTCCACCACCTGCAGCTCCAGTGACCTACACTGTCTCTCACTACACATTTCCTTTCCAGGTCCCAGTCTTTGATACGGCAGTCCATCTCTCTGCTGCATTACTCAGACATCTCAAACAGTCCTTTCATGGGAAGCCACTTTTAAAACAGCCCAGATATATTACATGTGTAGTTATATGTAGGGTTATTGACTTATTTGAGCATCTGATTGGCTATGCCATGATCTAAAAGCTGCATATGTCATACACCAATATCACTGGCACCGACTTTGGGCAAAGTTCTGTGCATATGCTAAGAAGATATCAAAACATCCCAGACACCATATCTTTTCCTCAAGGTATTAACCATCTTCCAGGGGAAAAAGGTATGTTCACAACTAGCTGCAAAGACCAGCAGGATGAGCCACCTGCCTGACCCTGGTTTCCCAAAGCAAATCAGACATCTGTTATCATCTACCATGACATTTCTAAACCTTTCTTCGAATGTCTCTAGCAAGACTGTGACCCCACAGCAGGAAGGGTCTATGCTTTGCTTATCTTTTCCCCTTCAGTTCCAGCCTTGGCTTATGATAGGAATACAATAAGAATGTGGTTATCAAGTGACTGAAATGCTAATTGTTTGAAAGAGTGTGAGGATCAGACAATTTTTGTAACAGTATAGTGTGAGTGTTAAAACTGAAATCTGTTTCTAGTTGATTTAACTCAATTCCACTATTGCCTCTCAAGCTCCAATTTCAGAGTGAATAATGCCTTCCTTATTTATGAGTGCTAATACATTTTGAGAAAGATAGACATACTAGAGCATTTGGTGAGCTGTGTAAGTGTTCGGCAAGCATTACTCATTATTTGAGAAATGGGCATAAGAACACTAATAAGAACTGAATTCTCTGATGCTTTTTAGCTGAGTACTTTCATAAGACCCTCTCTGAAGTTCATCTGGCTCATCCAGGTGATTGGTACACAAAAAATGTAATAACACATAATACACTACAGTATTCTGTGAACTACTGTAAACACAGCACCTAGAGTATAAAAGGGATTTAATAAATGTTTGTAAAAAATTGCATTTGACTTTATAAAAAGTACTAAATCTATAGAGGGATTGTAAGGCTTATTCCATCCATCTACCCAAAGCTATGATTTTTCCAGTAGTCATGTATGGATGTGAGAGTTGGACCATAAAGAAAACTGAGCACCGAATAATTGATGCTTTTGAACTGTTGNGTTTGTAAAAAATTGCATTTGACTTTATAAAAAGTACTAAATCTATAGAGGGATTGTAAGGCTTATTCCATCCATCTACCCAAAGCTATGATTTTTCCAGTAGTCATGTATGGATGTGAGAGTTGGACCATAAAGAAAACTGAGCACCGAATAATTGATGCTTTTGAACTGTTGTGCTGGAGAAGACTCCTGAGAGTCTCTTGGACTGCAAGGAGATCAAACCAGTCAATCCTAAAGGAAATCAGTCAGGACTGATGCTGAAGCTTTAATACTTTGGCCACCTGATGCAAAGAACTGACTCATTGGAAAAGACTCTGATGCTGGGAAAGACTGAAGGTGGGAGGAGAAGGGGATGACAGAGGATGAGATGGCTGGATGCAATTACCAACTCGATGGGCATGAGTTTCAGCAAGCTCCAGGAGTTGGTAATGGACAAGGAAGCCTGGCATGCTGTAGTCTATGGGGTCACCAAGAATCGGACATGTCCAAGTGACTGAACCTTTGGTTCAGCCCACTGTAACAAGTATAGAAACAGCTGTGATTTCATAAACAAAGTTCCCTGTGAGTAAATTTATTCAGTGTCACAAAGCAAAATAATTGAGTTGCCTGTCTTGGAGATGGTGAGCCCCCCTTTCTGGAATGGTATATGTTTACAGTAACAACCGTTAAGCCAGGTACAGAATGCAAGTTAGGCTAGATGGTTTTGAGAATCCCTTCCACTTCCAACTGTATGAGTTTGAACATTCAGAAATTCATCATTTATTCACTCAACAAATTAAAAAAAAATTGATGTCTAAGTCCTGGTCCCCCAAATCCCTAACCATACAGAAGTTATTTATATTGAAGGAAGACAGACAGTAAATACATAAATGAATCAACATTTACTAGGCCAGATGACAACGCCTGCTAATATAAGACCTAGCATTTTTAGTTAGTGCTGAGTTTTAAACTTAATTTATAATGCAAACCTAAGTAGCAGGAAGGCAAAGAGTTTCAAATTCATGGGCCTCTGAGTCCCAGATGTTTCCTTTTCCTCTAACATTTAATATCATCTGATGCAGATAGATCCCTGGTCAGCTGAGTGAACTAATTAATAGTTGATAAGTTTCATCAGGGAGAAGAGGGTTTCTATCACAGGGGTTTGGTATCCTTCATCAAAGCATCCAGGTGATACTATGAATTTTTCCCCTCTGATTAATCAGGAAGACTAAATTCAGAAGGAGGGTTAAACAAGGTCAGAGAGATGGAAAAACAGTCACAATTTGCATTTGAGAGCACATGATGGAATCTATTTTTACCTACCTCCAGGGACATAAGAGAAAAAGACTCCAATATGCACAGATAAGATTTTCAAAGATCCTAAAAAGCTAAGTGAACCATTCAACCCACTCAGAGATTAGTAATAAGTATCTGCTACTAGACAGTATTAGGTTATTTATCACAATACATTTATAATTTAGAAAAGCAATTTTGACACATTTATATCCAAGACTGGATCATATTATGTTTAAACAAAGACACAGAATATTTCTAGGCTTAACCTCTCATACAAATAATTCCTAAAATGACCTCAAATCTATTATTTAACATATTTATCCATGCACAAACAAACCTAAGAGCTAAGCAAAATGAGCCTTCAGATTTCAGGTGGAGGTGTGAGAAGAATATAGATTCTTGATGTCACAGGTCTTCATATATGTTTAACTCCTCCCACTTGGAAGCCCTCTTAAAGTTTAATAGGCATATGAGAGAGGGCACATAGGTTGCAATGTACCATCCACTGGCTTGTTTGGTTTTTTGTTTTTGTTTTTGTTTTGTTTTGTTTTTCACACACAAACATGCTAGTCACTGGCAAGGGGTCTGAGGCTTATAAGTCCAGGAAAGAGAAGACAGTTTCCAGCAATAATAAAAGCTGGGATGTGGAAAGCACCATTAGAAAGTAATAGAGTGTTATGGGAGTTCGCAGGAGTAATATACCACATTCATTTTCTTGTCAGAGGATCCCAGTGGGCTTAGTGGCAGCTGTACTCAGCTCAGCTGGTACAAGGAAGGGGTGGAAGAATGGAATCACTGTGGTCCATTGTTCCAGTGTACCCAAAACTTCCCAAAGCATCATCCTTGTCAGACACTGAGCATAAACATCTGTCCTCATAAGGATGTGCCCATAGGGTCAGATGCCAACTCAGAGACCCACTCCGTGATGCCGGACATTTGGTACCAAGAAACCAAATGAGCTGGTCATCCTACCTGAGAGGGCAGTTCTGCTCACCTGAGCAGACCCTGAAGGCGCTGACAGCTGGTATCTGTCTGCTGAACCTCCTCTGGGTATCAGGTCCTTCCTAGAATGGGTACCTGGAGAGTGCCTCTCCATGGGTACCATTCTTTCCTTTGCTGTAGTTAGTCCACTATTTTGTAGACAAGGAAGTTCTGCTGGATGAATTTCAGTACCTTGCAAGAGAATCAGAGCTCTGTAAAATCGAAAGAATTGAGCCTGTGAAACTGAACCTAACCCATGTAGATAATTCTCCTTCCAGTTCTCTATTAAAATGGGCTCTGTCCCTTCAAAGAGACAAGGGGTTTGTCTCAAGGGATAGCATCCAGGAGAGGTTGGGGGTGTCGGGAATATTTTTCTCTGGCCAGTTTAAGAAAGGGGGCATCCTGGAGAAGAGACCAGTGGCCAAAGCTTTGGAAAGAGGAGGAGCGACAGTCCTTGGTTTTACAGTGAGAAAGGGGCTGAGCCCTGGACCCTGCCAGGAAGGACTGGTAGCCTGGGGACAGGTTTGATGCAAGAATTTGTACTCCCAAAGGTAGTTTTCCTCCCCCTCTTATTAGGCCCCACTTTATAAGCCAGCAGTGAGATACGCTGAATTCTATAGTGGTGTTCACAAAAGCTTTCCCCCTTTCCTAGAGGGAAAACAGATGAATGTTAGATCTGTTAATGGCAAGGAAAGGAAGTGGTTGAAGTGAATTCTGCACTTCTTGGCCTTTTAAACTTGAAGATGACTAGTTAAAATAATCTGATGTACAGACCCTGACCACCATTCTAATGAGCTCTGCTAGCTGGCACAGAAAATTAATAATAACAAATTAATTCCAGAGAATTCCATTTTAGGTACTCAATTATTAATAGTATTACAGTGTTATTAATGGTGTCAATTATTAATGGCATGAATAATTAAGAGATCACATCCATGCTATGATGTACAAGGGTTCCAACACTGAGCAAATTGCCCAGAATAAATAAACCTACCATGGTTCAGACCTATAACACTCAGCCTTTGACATGTTTCTTGAAAGAACTCGGTACATCTGTCATTAGAATAATTCTATTGATGAGATCTCTGTTACCAAGACTCCTGCCCAAGTTTTATGTTATGACGGTAACAAGAAAAAGGTTATGGGATGGAGTGGGGGGAGGGGCACATTTCCTTGGAAGTTGAGATCTTTCTGGGAGGACTCTGGCTGAAATTGATGTCCACGGGAATCTAGGAATGAGATCAGGGAGAGCTCTGTGGATTCAGTGAATCCAGAAGAGCTAATCAAGTAACCTAAGGGCGATCAGTTAGCGTTGAGCTTAATTTTAAAGACAGCAGAAACTCCAAACAGCCGTTACCCCTCAAATAATGCAACCACCATTTTGATAAGTAAAAATGAGGGCGATACTTCAGCAAAGTATATTTGAGTGGG